>JAQIVZ010003176.1:0-15492 GCA_034700945.1 Arrhopalites spinosus
CAAAATTATCATGGGGACTTGAGATACATTGAAAATTGTCATTGACATTATATTTTAATCAAAATTATCATGGGGACCCTTGACATATTTAAGATTTTGAAGTCGACTTAATTTTCTTTCCCCATAATCATAGGGGCCTTTGATATAATTAATTCTATTCATTACCTTGATCACAGATTTCCTTGATGGTTTCCGTTTCGTCAGTGGTCTCCTAGAAATTGGTGTCAATGATGGGGTCACTTGAATTTGAAGGTTGCTTGATATGCGCTTTAGAATTGTAGTAGATATACAGCGTATTTCTGACTAGACTTTCACGCTCGAGATAAAAAGCAAGAAAAAAATTGTCCCTTTTCTTTCAATGAGTTGGCAAAGGGAATGAAGGGCTCATAGAGCACGGTAGCGCGTTGGGCCCTTAAAGTTTAATGCCCTTAAGGTTTCATTCAATGCTCCCCCAAACGTTGGGTCCACAAGAGAGTTCTTTGTCAATATAACATACCTAGTCCATGCATGACTTGAGGGCCCAACGCGCTACTGTGTTCCATGAGCCCTTCACTCCCTTTGCCCAACTGATGGCGAAAAAAGGAACATTTTTTTCTTGCTTTTTATCTCGAACGTGAAAGTCTAGTCAGAAATACGTTGTACACTGCACAGGAAATGAATCCAAATTGGAATTGACACTAGGATGATGTAGAACTTTTGGGGCAAGCAATTGATATTTCTTTGCATCAAAAATATTCTCATTTTGCACGACAGCATCATTTGAGGTACATGAACTTTGGTGTTTTCTAATTTTGGTGGGATTTAATATCGTTGGAAGGGCATTTTTCTCTTTTTAATTTTAATCCACCCGGTCCAAATTGGTCATCACTGAAATGGTCAACACACAAGTGTGATGACTTTGTCACTGTCGAGAGTTGCATATTTTTCTTCCATGTAGCGTGTCTATGAAATTATTCAATATAAAAATCCATTTGATTAACTAAGATGGTCATGTAAAAATATTTTTAAAAAGTTGTAATTATTTTTTATATGTACCTTTCCGACGTGATATCCCTTCAGAAAATAACAAAAGTTGTGAAGGGTGAATTTTTACGATTTTTTTTGCACCCAAGGGCTTTGCAATTCGTTTTGTGGGTGCTGGGCATGATGAGATAAGCGATTATAGATATATTGACATGTATATTAAATCAGAATATTGACAACTATGTCTGTGTGTTGTGTAGGTATCAACAGCTAAATGATAGTATCATGTAAAAAATACATAAAAAAGGTTCCATTCATGTGTGGTCATCCGGAAATAGAAACAATAGAGTCTACATAAATGTAGGTGTGAAACTATCTACAACCCTAACACATGGAATGTACATAAATGGATCACTGTAACGTTTTGACTGGCCAGGATGGATCCATCAAAAGTTCTGGTTGCTTGAGAACGTTTTCTTGTGCTTTTGTATACCCTTGTCTATTCTCCCCTTCTTCTCTGGGTACCCCCAGCCTCCCCCCATAGGCCCCTCATAGACCGGGCGGACGGTACCCCTTTGTCCCCCTCTATCATGCCAGCCGATGGAACATTTGAGTTAAAAATGCTGGATGTATGTGAGCGAAGCCCAGCCCCTTTAGAAAGGAACCCTATATGTACATAATGTATATGCTACGGCCAACTATCTCTTGTATGCTAGAACATATGAAAATATCTTGCTGACAATGTTCCCCATATGTATTAGTTGTGCTTAGGAAAATACATTGAGGCATTCATACACGCACATTGTACAATATTTGCCAGCAATTTAAAATTTCAATTAAAAAAGTATTTCTTTTTTCCCATAGAATTCCCAAAATTGGAATATTTTTTTCTCCCCATAGAAATATAATACAATATATTATGAAAACATTTTTTCCTTATAAAATATATTTTTTTCCCAATAAACTTTTATTCGTTTCTAAGGTGTTTTTGAGGTCTTGACCTGACCTCCTGTACCCATTTCTATAGTGTATTATATTTTCCAGCTGGTCTAAGGGTCTCACAAGACTGTAAAACCAACAAGTCATTCTGAAAATGTCTGATCCGGTCCAGTATTATTGTGACTCTTCCTTCAAGTGTCAGAGTCAATCTATTGAACTACAAATATTCACATGTGACATTTATTGAAAAGTCAAGCAATATGGCCATTCAAAAACCATCAGTCATAATAACAAACTAAAATTATTGTGTTGTCAAAAACAATTTTACTTTTACTAAAACAATAATGCTCATAAACGCATGAGTTGTAGATGCAGAGATCACAGGTGAAGGAGTCACATTTTTTTGGGGTTGATTCGGCACAGTATTTGTCATTGAGGGGGTCACATTTTCATGAATTGACGGGATCACGACTGAAGGGATCACAAGGGCTCTGCATGCAGAAGTCGAACTTGACGGGGTCACAATGAGTGTAGATGAGGGTGACACATTTTCCACATTTTTGGTTGAGCTTGATGGACTAATTTTTGAGAGCTCAATATGTGAGTCCAATGGCGTGTCCCTTGTGTCATCAGAGCCTGGCCCGGAAGAGAGACATGGCTTTTTACCAGTTGGAGGAATGGGGTGAAATACTTGGACAGTTGTTGAATGAGTCCGTTTTTTGAGATCGGGACCAAAATTGTGGGTACTTGATTATTTTTTAATCTTACTTCTCCTGCAGTTGTAAATTGATAATCTTGAAAATGGTCTTGACACAAGTATGGCGTCTTACCAAGACGGGCAGAGTCTTCCACAAGTTTCATCCAATGTGCATATCTGAAAATTGAAAAAGAAAATTAGGAAATATCTATATATATAAAAATAATATGGCAAACTAAAATCAATAGTTGATTAATAACAATTTTTAAAAAAGTATTCTTACCTTTCAGAATTCTTGTCCGTCGGAAAGGAGAAGAAAGATTTTGACGAATTACTTTTATTATTAACACAACCCTTAGCCTTACAATTTGTGCATTTAAATCCGGACATATTAAGTCCAATTATTTTAATTTGTATGAAAATGAAAGTACAGTGAAAAATATGTAGACGTGAAGCAGCCAGCTATTGTAGTAAGAAATAAGTTATTTCACATTTCATTTACATTGATTTTTCATATTTTACTCTTTGAACATTGAAGTTAAAAAAAGATTTATTTATCTTTATTTACTTAGGGACTCAGGCCTTTAAGTAAAACTTCTTCCCATAGGGAACTTTGAAGGAAAGGTGAAGGGAGATGTTCCTGAAATAATCCATAACCGTTCCACCTTGATAGCTCTCTATTGGCTATTGAAGCTTTGCTTTTTACAGCCACTTTTAAACAGAATGGACCCTTCTATAATATGATGTTCTATACTATCATGCTAACAGGGATCATACTGTCTCCTCTTCTCTGTCATGCTAACGTCATTTTCCAGCGCTCCTCCCCCCTCATTCAAACTTCCCCCTTCCACTTTAAAATTGATTTTAAATCTCATAATTGAAAGAGGAAACTCTCCAATAATTCTCTGATTCTCATTGTCCACACATTTCACAACTTTCACCCGCGCCCTCTCTGCCAAACCCCTAAAAATGGGCCCCAATTGGAATGTTCAATCCAATGCATTGGGACTATAGGAAGACAGCACTCTATATACTTTATAACTCTACTGTGAAAATAGATTTTTTTTAAAGCTCCCGTCTCTCGTTGATATCATGTGTCAAAAAAGGTGGTAAATAAAAACCATGCTGTCGGTTTCATGTTTCATCATCTTCTTATTTTTGATTTATTTTATTATGTATTATTTTGTACCTATTCACAAAAAGGTGAATTACGAGGAATGTCTCGATTTCGGAGTTTGGTTTGGTTGACTCGCTTATTACCACGACAAAGGTTAAGTACAAGATTGGTGTCATTTAACAGGAATTTAATTAGTGTCCATTGTGTACCACCTCGACTATACAGTACTAAAGTACGAAAAACATTTCCTGCCGAGACGGAACCCGAAGTGATTATTCAATTTCCACAAATCGAAAATGAAAGTGCCTACTCACATCTTGTTGGGACACCAGAATATGACGAGTTGTTATATGTCCCGGATCCTCAACTACTTGAGGGTCAAGGAGAAATCCACCCGGTAGTAAAAGAATTTTTGAGACTCTCAAAAGAAGAGACAAGATTACCTTTGAGTAGTGATAGATATGAACCAATAATAGCCGAGATTCGAAAGTGTGTGTCAAGTCTCAATGATGCTAATCTTCTTTTCATTATTTACACCATAAGATCATTTCCACAGAGCCCAGGGCCCAAGGCTGGATATTACCATGCATTATGGGAACTATTGGATGAAGAATGTTTACTTCGTGCCCAGAGACAATGGACATATAAAGAATTATTTATTGTGGATGATGTTTGGCGACCATTGAATTTGGTCCGGAAACTAAAATGTACTTTTTACACGACAAAAAAATGTTTTCGTAAATGTGACAAATTAACTAAAGAACACTTTCTTAGATTCCTATTCATTTTGAACCGAGTAAGAACAGTACACAAGGCAATTAGTACGTATGAAGTAGAGTTCAACTTGATACGTTGGATTGACAAATTAACTCCTGCTGAAGTTGCAGTCGCCTGCATGTCACTCTTTAAAACTGAAACATCAATTCGAAGTGAAGACTTGGTGAAAAGTATTGTTAAAATTGCTGTCAATAATGCTGACACATTGAGCTCTATAAATATTGCTGCCATATCCAAAGCCCTGAGACTTGGTCGAATATTTGGAACGCAAGATTCATTGCTAGACTTACAGAAAGCCTACACTTCACAATTACACCGATTGAGTAAACAAGCAATGTTACATTTGGCCCTAGTTGGAACTCGTGCTAATGTCGCCGATTATGAGTACATGACCAAAATGATGGAGATTGTGACAAAGGAGATCCCTGACTTGAGACTCAAAGAACTTGAAAGATTGACTTTTGTAATGGGAATGTTTAGTATACCATGTCCCGGTTTTCGTGAACAAGTTTTGAGTGAATTGAAGAGACCCGAAAGACAAGCTGAAATACAACTTTATGGTCGATGTCTCCCCGCTGTTCTTCATTATTTGAGCTATCAAGAAATATTCCCTGCCGATTTAATATCCACGGTTTTAGATCCTGAATTTATAAAGAAATATTATGGTATAGTTATATATTTTTATTTTTCTTCTGTACCACCTACTTTTACTCAGAATGTGTAATGAGCAACAATTGTGACATTTAAAATATGTTGTACATTTGTGTGGTGTTAAAAATCATGTCTTTCTTTTGTAGCTGGTACCGTAGTATACGCAGATATAGCACAACATCAACGGGAACTCCTTTGCTTGGACCTAACCACTGAAATCGAAATGCCTGGCTACACTGGAAACAGATTGCCTGATAAACAACGACAATCTTTACTGAAGGTAAAACTGTCACTAATGAAATCCTCTTCCACGTTGTGCAATAGATATAATTTAAAATTTTGGTTTGGTATATAAGTAACATGTTTTTTCCCCTTTTTTGCACATTTACAGCATATAGCATTTTATGTTGACGATGAGGATAAAGGAAAACGAAAAAAATATCAAGTTGATCTCCATGAATTTCGTGCATCGGTGGACCTTGCTTTTAATTCTCAGAATAAAACCCTTATGGGAAGTATATTGCCGCAATTCCATACCATTGGTAATAACTGTTTAGTTAGACAAGATTTCTATATTGGTCAATATTTGACATTCTCATAATTATTTTCTTTTTGTGCAGAGGTTTTGCTTTGTACTGACGATCAAGGTAATGCTGTGGATGTTCCAGATTATATAAAAAATTGTGAGTATCAAGACCCAAAGTGGATTCCCAAGCCTGCACAATCTGGTCCAATTTTGTTCCATGTATTTATGCTCTTCAGTTCTAGTCAGCTCATTCATGGTACTAAAGATGTTACTGGCAATACAAAACTTCGACAGCGTCAGTTGACAAAAACTGGCTACACTGTTCATGAGGTAAGTACCAGATGATACGCATTGCCATTATAAATATTGTGCTCTAAACTTTTGTATAAAAGTATTATTGACTCTTTTTTTAATTTTTTGTAGATCAATATTTATGACTTTCTTCAATTACCTGAATGGCAGAGAGGAGATTTGTTGAAACTTGCGGTTCTTCAACGTTGTAGAGAAATTCGTCAGCAAAGAAAAGATAAATTACCAGAGAAAAAAATTGTCATTTATTAAATATTAGACACTATGCGTGTTATTTACATGTATTTAGCTTTGTACTCTTTTATTGTTTTTGTTCTTGTTTTTATTTGTTAACGAGTAAAAATTTTAAAAAGAAATTAATATTATTGACATTGTGAAGGCACTTAAATTGACAACTAGGTATACGAGTTTCAATCATGAGTTCATATAAACTAGATTTAAAAAGTACCTTTCGGTTGCTTTGTTCCATAGAACTTCAGAAGTTCAACTTCTATGATAAGTACGTTATATGTGGGAGCAATCAGCTGGTGTGCGAAAGGGCGACTCCTTCGAATTCTCATCTTAATTTTTTGAAATTTCGAAGTAGATTATATTATTCATTTAAATACCTGTGTAATTGTTATTATTGTTAGAAATGTGTATTATTCCTATAAAATTTGGAATTTTGAACACTGTACTAGTCAAAAAGTCTGTTTAAAACGTATTAAATATGGCAAGTTTACGAGCTTTAGGAGTTGGGCTGAGGCACACAATTAAATTGGGTGGAAATTGTGAGTTTGTTTTACAAAGAGTGAGAGGATTTTCAACATCGTCCCGTTTTTCAAAGGAGGGTAGTAAATATTTACAAGCAAAATATTTATTGGCAATAGGAGTGTCAGCTTTTGCAAGTTGGCAATATTTTGGACAAAATTCCAAAGTTTATGCTCTTAAATCAAAAAGGGTAAGTTGACTCATTATATTTTTATGCCTCAATTCTTTAATATTTTACTCTGCTTCATCTGATGAATTTTAATTTTATAGAAGGATGATGAGGTCAAAACTATCAAATTAACTTCAAGAGAAAGGCGTTTTCTCCGTTTTGTAAGTCAATGTTTTTTTCAAAACATTTAAAACAAAATAAAAAATATTTAATTTATCCTGAATAATTTTGTTTCTGTACATTAAAAATATTAATTTGAACTATTTATCAATTATAGGCTTCGGTGGAATATGATGGTCAACTGTACATGACACCTCAGGATTTCCTCGAATCTGTTGTTGAAGCTGAACCAAGACGTAAGAATTTTTTTGTTTCTCAATATTTTTTATTTATTATCAGTTTTATTTTTTATGTTATATAACTTGTGTTTTGTGTTTTCTGCAGCACGATTAAAACGGAAAGTTTTAAACAAAAATGATTTGAGTGTCATTCGTGACACCACTCCGGTCCTTCAAAAAGGTACTTGTTTAATTATATTTCCCTTATTATTTATTACCAAGTCGGATCCTTTATAGGTAGTACTGTATTAGGTACCTACCAGCACTATAATTTTTAACATTTTACAATAACAGATTAAAGTCATTGGTATAATCGACTCTTATTATGTCTTTTTTAGGAAATAGCAGCTTTTTTCGAAACCTGCGTGACAAAGGTATTTACTCACAGATGATGTATAGAATTAGAATAGTGAAAGAGGAGTTAACTAATGAATAATGTTATTGTTGTTCTTTTTAGGAATTGTATCGTACACAGAGTACCTGTTTCTTCTGTCTATACTAACAAGTAAGTGTACAATCGAGTAAAATATAATCCACTTACACGAAGTATGACTTTTCATAATTCTTCATGCCAATTTGTACAGAACCAGCAACCGGATTTCGGATTGCTTTCAACATGTTTGATACTGATGGCAACGAAAAAGTGGACAAAAATGAATTTCTAGTCGTAAGTAAATTTACTTCATTTCATTTGTTCATTCAACATGAGTATATTGTGACCCTACTGTGTACCCTTAGTTCAGAATTTGATTCCTTCTTTTATATAGTAGCTATAGTAATATACTGGAAATTTTCCAGTGGAAAATAATTAAAGTACATGAATTGGACTCTAATTAAAAATTACAACTGCACTATTGATGAACTGTTTCTCAATTTATTTTCAGGAAAAATATTTAATTTAAGATTTCATCTTTCTTTGAGATATTTTGAATGAAAATGTACAAAATTATACATTTAAACACACAAGCCAAATGAAATGGTATTTTATGAATATTATTTTATACTTGTATGTTATTATTTAAATTTTGTAGAACAGTGTAACAACCGTCGTCTTCGTCGTCATATCTTTTAGTTAAAGACAATCTGACAGACCGACAGGCTTTATAATATTTCTGAAAAAAGATATTATATAGCCAATATATTTGATGTAATATTGTTTAATCTTTTGTTTTTGTCTTCTCTTTTTTTATGTTTCTTTATTGGCCGAAAGTTGTTGCACCTGATTCCTCTTCATGCGTATAAGCAAGACTCTGCAATAAAAAATCTGCACATTTTTGTACGTAATTTGGTCAACGATGATGTACAGAGTGAGAGTGTGATTACGTGTAGGATTGATATTGATCAACTAACCCTTCCAGAGAAAAAGGTTCACTTTTAGACTCCCTACTTGGCACTGTAACAGTCTTTGAATCCTTTTATATGTCTCTCTCTTCTCTTACTTCTCACATTACTGTTCAAAGTACTAGATTGAGACTACCTTCTTGTCTTCTCCTATGTACTGCAGAGAAAATCAATTTTGAAAATTGATTGTAATCTCCTACGTTTTTATACAGAACAATAAATCTTCCTTCGTCTTCAGTAAGTCGGTTTTTACCTTCTTTTTCCTGTCTTTCTTCTTCCTTTCCAAGTGTCCTCATTTTGTAGCTTTATTTTTTTTCTAATTAATATAAAGTAACTTTCAATTAATGGTGTGGCTTACGCTATATGTACTAATGTGTACAACACAATTCTATAACTATAAATTTCACACTCTAGTACTTTCACAATATGTATAGCTTAATATTTCTTCATTGGTTACAACTAATACGTAATGGGCTAATGGCTTTACAAAATATTCAGGGATAAAATCAATGCATTTTAATTGGGTGGTGGAGTAATTTTGCGCAAGCAATGCAAGTTAACTAATGGTTTTAAAAACTTGTGTGTGCTTATTCATTTAATATTTCAATGATATATAATGCATATTATTTTTATTTTGTATGAATTCTCTGACACCGTACAGCTGGAGAAAATTTTTAGTATGGCCTGGAAAGACAAACGTGGCCTATTAAATCGTGAGGGTGAAGATGGTTTAGACTCAAATGAAGATGAATCCTCCATTTCTCCTTCAGTACAGGATATTCTTAATGAATCTCTGGTTGATGATGATCGAGGACTACAGAGAAGACACTTGGTGGACACAACACTGCTTGTACATTTTTTTGGGCCTAAAGGAAAAAAGGAAATAAAATATGAAGATTTCAAAAAGTACTGTACATTTAATTAGCATTCATACAAAACAGATGACACTGGTCATTTTGTTCTTTAACACAATTTATGATGTTTTTTCTGTAGATTTATGGAAGACTTGCAAACTGAAGTTCAAGAATTAGAATTCCACGAATTTTCAAAAGGTAATAAACGTGTCATGTCAAAAACAAATGGAATTGATTTACGAAAAAATTGAAAGCCTATATTAAATTTTGTTTTTAATTTTTCCACAGGACTTGATTGTATTTCTCAATTGGATTTTGCGAAAATCTTGTTACGCTACACTTATCTTCAGTCAGAAGAGTAAGGCAAAAAATAAAATTTGTGTAGAAAACGAGAACCAGTGAAAAATAATATAACGTACTTATGTTACATATGATATGCTAAATAGATAATTTTGCAATTTATCTTTAGGTATGACTCTTACTTGGAAAGATTAGTCGATCGAATAAAACAGGAACAAGGAATTACATTTTTGGAATTTCGAGCATTCTGTCAATTTCTAAATAATTTGGTAATTTTATCTTGCTTTTTGTCTTGCATAATGTACTGATCTGATTTAAGTTTACTTGTTATTTCTCTTAATTTTTAGGATGATTTCAATGTGGCCATGAAAATGTACACATTAGCTGATCGACCGATCTCACAAGATGAATTTCGAAGAGCTGTTAGAATTTGTACAGGAACTGATTTAAGCCCTCATGTGGTTTGTTTAATTTATTTCTATCATATACATATGATTTTTTAAATTATAAAGCATTAAATTGATGAAATCAGTAAAATAATGAGATATACCATTTTCTCATGTAAATCTCAGGTCGAAACAGTTTTTCAAATTTTTGATGAAGATGATGATGGACACTTAAGTCATCGGGAATTCATTGGTGTTATGAAGGATCGACTTCATCGAGGTTTTAAGGTATTACAAAAAATTATTTTTGTTTACAGTACATATTTTTTTCAAAATATAAAACTTGAATTTTGATTTTATTCCAGCTGTACACAAAGAGTGAAGGTTGGGAAGCATTCAAAAGTTGTTTACGGCAAGAGATGCGTACGATGTGAGATGTCAACATTTATCTTCGTTCTTACTTTGACAATTGCTACTGTCTCTCTCTCTCTTTCCAAAAAGACATTTCACTACAATATGCTTATCCAACTTAAATTTAATTAAAAAGCTTTACGTACTTAGCTAACGTATGAGATGTAAACTCTGTGAGTTCTTCATATTTGATGCTCATTATTGAAAAAAATTAGTCTCTTTCTCTCTTTAAAATTAATTTGATTTTGGTTCCTATGAAATTTGAAAATCACAAAGTATTACATATGATAACGTTACGATTTTTTGT
This sequence comes from Arrhopalites spinosus, assembly GCA_034700945.1. Taxonomy (NCBI): domain Eukaryota; kingdom Metazoa; phylum Arthropoda; class Collembola; order Symphypleona; family Arrhopalitidae; genus Arrhopalites; species Arrhopalites spinosus. The sequence continues at coordinate 10,836 of JAQIVZ010003176.1, forward strand.
ACTCGATAAATTATCGATGATAATTGTTTGTATTATTACTTGTTGAGTATTTAATTGTTGAATATTGATATTACATATAATAATATAATATTATTAAGTATATATGATTTATATAATTGTCTCGTGTGATATTTTCTCCGAAAAAAATGTTATTAAAAATATTATACCAAAGAAAGTCCATAAAATAACCTATAAAGGAATTTCAATCTCTCCATTACGGAATATTTTGTAGCAATGACACTGCACATTTTTATTCATTAAATATAGTTCAACAAGCTATAACATTTACATGGGATGTAATACTTTTATGATATTTTGTTATTCTACAAGCGCTTATGAAATTAAATTGTATTTTATAGTACAATTTTCAACAATATGTAAAAAGTAATAATTAAGATTATACCAAAATTGAATCATTTCATTATTTAAATAAGTTATTAAAATGTTTAATTAATTATTATTGACTCTGTGCCAAAACGAGCCATTTGCCAGCTTTGTAACATTTGTGTTTTTATATAATTTAGTTGTCTTTAATATATTGGTATTTTAGGATAAAATGTTGTCATTTTCCCCTTTGTCTGTGTGAAAATAACAGCAGCTTCTACTGATATAGATATAGCTGAATTATAATCAAAAATTATAATTAGATTTATTTATACTTATCATATATTTAATTGTTTACTTTCATACTTTAGGTATTTTACAAAAATGAAATATATTTCTGCGAGGTAGCAAAGTTTCATTTAACAATGACTCTTTTTAAAATTTATATTGAGTGCCCCACTCAGTGGGACAACGATAAGACTTGAGGAGAAAAAACAAATAAGTTTGAGAGAATAAGATGAAAAAGGGAATGCATACAAAATAATTCTTAAATACTATTCGTTGTGACATAAATGAAATATGGGATGAAGAATGGTTCTTTTTTTGATATTCTACACTAACACATACTACCATATGATATGAGACTTGTACAAATAAAATGCTCAACTAAAAAGAGCAAACGATTGGCTAGAGTACAATGTAATATAATAATAAATACGAACATTTGTTCTTGTAATAGCTGAAAAGTTGACCATAATTATAATCATAATCAAAAGAAAAATAATCAATAATCAACTTTAAAAGGATAATTCCTATCATACTCTAGGTACATTATCTATAATCTTATATGATATTGATTCATGATTGCTGACATTTAGGATATTTGTATTATTATTATTGTTACATTTTAATCGTTTTCTTTTTGCTACACATCACCAAATTCGATGGAAGAAAGAGAATCACTCTGCTCGTCTTCATCATTAGCCCGGTCTCGACGGCTCGTTAATTTTCTTCCTCGAGACTTTTCGAGCATGGGGAAGCTCATATCATGGCGATGATACATGGAAGAAGCAGATGACGATGGATGTTCACTTCGATAAACTGGACCTGGTTGTGGTGGAGGTGGAGGAATGAGTACATTTCTGAGATCTTGAATGCCTTGATGAATAGACAGTAAATGACCCAACAGGGCCATGTCCATTTGTCGAAGTTGATGCATGTCTTTCTTTAGTTGTGATAATTGTGAGTCTAGATTTGTCGTTGGGGCTATCAAATGATGTGGAGATTTTACAACACGAACAAAGGCTCTTGGCTCATTGTTGCTACTACTAAAACTATCAGCCGAACTGCGTAAACAAGACAAAAGAATGGTGTATGAGAAATAGATTTGTGTAAAGTCATAAAATATTGTTAATACAATCATTATACACTGATTAATTAATTTACATGTTGAGTTGTGTGATTTATTTATTTACCTTCTCGAACTTCGACCCAAGCCACTATCTATATTGTGTGGACTAGGGCTACTTGAGAGACTCCGAGCCGGGGAAGACGATGGTTTCATCTCTGAAGCATGTTGCTGTATTGTCCTATTATTCAAAATCAACGCGATTGTTACTTTGGTATATGAGAGGCAAGGAGTCGGGAAATTTATTTTTATACCTTAAACTGACTTAAACTAATCTTAAACTTTACTTCAAATGTTGAATGTTTACCTGTTCACAGAGTAATGATGATCAGGGGAGGAATGACCATGGGCAAGGCCAATGAAAGCAGAAGTACTGCTAGAGGAAGAACCGCTATGACTATGTCGACTGTGACGATGTTGACCATGATTAGGTCGTGGGGGTGGTATTGGGGGCTGATGAGTTGGACCAGGTGAAATACGACGAAAGTATTTCAAGTCTGACTGTGATCTCATGGCATGGGGAGAATGTTGTTGTAAATGTGACAAGGGTTCTTGAAGTGGAGATCCTGCATTCATCATACCATGATGGCCGTTGTGGGGAGTCCTACTACACAAACATATATTATTTATAATTTGTATTACATGAACTTTTTGTCGAGAACCACATCATCATAATTATGTTCATGTAAAAAATTACATCGTTTGCAAACTCACTTAAACGATTTCAGACTACGAGGTAACGGCGGTAAGCCCAACATTGTCACAGGATAGTCCATATGTATTTCTCCTTTGTTTACGAGAAGTCAAATTCGTTGAGAGTTCAATATTATATATAATTTAGTTTTATATCATTAAAATGTAGTACATAGTACATTTTACAAGTAATACAAGTAGTAATACAAGTAAAAATACGTATTTTAAGTAGAAAGTATAATAAGCTTAGTATTATTACAACATAAATACAATATATTTTAAGTATAGTTAATCAGTTGGTTTGCACGTTGTATGTTGTGGAATTGCTGGTTTTCCAAATTTGGAAAATGGAATGATGTATAATTTATTTAATTACTATTCAGATTTGCACTGTCCTGACTTTTAAAATATCTAATTAAGGGCAGTTTTCGTCTTCTCAAACAGGACTCAATTTCACAATTTCCGTGTATGAACCTGCATGTTATTTTTTTCAAAACAAAAATAAAATAAAATAATTAATATTTGTTCATTTTTTACATTATAATAAAATATGCTTACATATATTTAAATAATTAGAAGGATTCAGTGACTAAATTGAATAGTAAGTAATAAAAATAATAAAAATATTATTTAAATGTATTACATTATTTATTTGTGCTGAGGAGGCTGCCATTTCAACGTCAACTGAGTTCGTTTTTGTTTTCATAACGTATGTATTATACACTTCTTACATCCTGCAAAATATTCAATCATTTTTAGTTGTTTAAAAAAACGTTTTTTAATCCATAAATTTAAAATCAAAATTATAGTAAATCGCATACAAATAGGTCAAATTATTTTGTATTAATTACCCAATCCTGTCGGCACATGGGACAAATTTGGTTTTGTTGAGCTGCTAACCATTTCATTATGCAATGCATGTGGAAGCAATGAGAACACACACCCCACACTAAACAAAAGAGAATAAGGGATAATAGGGCCATTTTGTACAAACAAAAATCACATCATACGTAATATATGTGACTCATTACACATAATGAATCACACTTTATCAATGAAAGAGAAAAAATATATTGCTGTTGAACATGTAATTCAATCCTTCATTTTGTAGCTTACCCAATGGACAGTCATCCCCTGAAGAAAAAAACATTATATTATAAATAAGTACGTATTATATTATATGTCGTATTTAATCATCATGCAACAGACTCAAAGAAAGATACACAATACTATTGGAAAACAATAATAAACTTAATCAAATAAGCGTGAGTACTATAAAATAATAAATAATTCACGGTGAATTGTTCACCTGGAATTTTACAGTCAGAGCAACAACCATCAAAAGGAGCTCGGCAAATGCCACATTTATCGTCATTTGCAAGCCATTTCCAAATTGCTACGCCGTTCCAACCTAAGTCACCATCATATTTAGTATATTGTTGGTTTATTATTATTTAATAATGAGTTGAAAAACTTGAAAATGATGTAATACGAAAATGACTTACTTTGAATACGTACTTTCATATTTCATGTCAAAACGTGAGCAATCACTTGAAACTAAATATCTTCGGATGACAACGGCAGAAAGTGTTTAATGAGCTACTATTGATAACATAAATAAAAGAAAGTTTTCTCGAAGAAATAACGACAACAATAATTAACACTGCAATGCGACGAGATGTACAAAAAACTAACCACAGAGACTAAAGCATGAAAGTCACTAGCACTTTTTTCAAAAGATAGCGAAAAATTAATCGAGAGGTTCCACTTTACAGTTTACAATTTTTTTGAGTTTGGAAAAATTGCCAATTTTTGTTTCAATCGCAATTTTTCCGAAAAATTGGGATTGAAACAGACCCCCCCCCCCCCCAATTTTTCGAAAAAATTGGAAAAAATTGATTGGTCGAGATTGGTTGGGGAAAAAAATTGATTGGAAAAAATTGGATGAGACAAAAAATTGAAATAAATTTTTTCCAATTTTTCAATCTTTTTGCAGACTATTTATATTAAGAGAAGAGAGTGCGCTCAAAGAAAATTCAAAAATATTAGAGAATCAAAGTTTGTGACAATGCATATATCATCTATAGGGTCTTTTCCAAATGAAGAGAACGAAAAAGAAGTTGTGGTTGACAAGTAAAAAAAAGAAAGATTAATCATCATCATCATAAAATAGTTGTTAAAGTTGTAACTATAGTCAATTTACAGTCATTGTAATTTGTTGGAATTATTATT
>JAQIVZ010003177.1:0-15484 GCA_034700945.1 Arrhopalites spinosus
TAATCAAGCGTCAAAACATTTTCATATTTGTCTTTTGTTTTTATGCTATTTGACATAAATGAGAGGGGTCATTTATGCCTGGGGGTCATTTATGTACGCCTCTCCTCTACTTAAATGGGCATTATTAAAATGTCAACAAAATTAAAATAAAATACATGTATTTGGTTGATCATTAGTGAACATGTGCTCCATTTGTGATTTGTTTTAAATCAAAACTTTGAACATTAATTTTAATTTACATAGGTACATCTTTTGTCTATTTAATACAATATGACGACCAGAAATTAATTATGTGCTCAAATTCTCCCGCTTTCTTCCGTTCTCTCCAACAGCTAACAATTAAAATGTGAGAAGTAAATCGACGACTTGATTGACATAAAAATCGAGAAAATTTAACGTGGACTGTCTCTCCAGCAATCGAAATCCGCCATCTTTAATCCCCAGAGCGGGCAAGGATTGAATTGTTTCCTTCAAAATTGTTTTGTGCCACCTCATCACCATCACCTTCATCCTAATTTTCCCATTCCAGCCCCATCTTTGAAGGGCCACGTCAAGTGAATTTTTGAATATGGTGATGAGGGCGGGAAGTCGAAAAGCGTTATTAAAAAATACAAACATAAACCAGCAGCATATCGAAAGCCCAGCATAATGGCGAAAATGGGATGATCTTCATAGAAACGAATGGCAAAAAAAGTTCCTGCAATGCCAATGGACAAGCTGATGACCTTCCCCGTGAAGATGACGTTGGCGAGCAAAATGTTGATGAAATTTATTGTTAAATGAATTATTCGACTTTCCCTCCCAAAATTCTTCCTATCTTCAATTTGTTCCCTCAACCCTCTTGGCCGTGGGTCTGCGTTCCTACCAAAAGAACATGGAAAATTACTAAATTTAAGCATGACTCCAAAAATTAAATTTCACATGTCAAACACAAGTAAAAAAATTGTTTTTACAAAATTTTGTTGGTGGCGTCCTCAATTCTTCGGACCAAAGAGAGGAAACAAGCCAAACTAATGAAAATGGCGCAGAACATGGGTTGCATCCAAAAATAGGCCCATACAAATTCCAGTGGGAGGAGCATCATCACTCTCCACCAATCTCCACTCAAATAATGAAAAAGAAATGGCGCCAAGTTTGGTTTGTAAAGATAAATTAAAATGTAACAGCTCGTGGCAGTGTGAGCAAGGAAACTTCAAAAAATGACAATAAATTCTTGTAAATTAAATTTTCCTTTTCTCAACAGCCACCATTTTGATTTTCCTTTGCGCACGGCCTCTGACTCCAGTTGAATACAATTAAATATTTTGATGGTCAAGTCTGGATGGCGGGAAAATAAAATTTGATTCCAGTAAATCCCCGTCATGGACGATATCAAAGCCATGCCCGTCAGCAAAATTTCTACTGCTGAGACTGAATCTTGACTGAGTGAGAGGTAGAGGGAACAAGTTACTTGACAAAATCTGACACACGCGTAAATTCGCCAGAGGGCGTGAATGAAAGCACACCATTTTGATTTGTTCAAGTACCCTCGACAATTTGTCAAGTCCAATTCCATGGGTCCTTGTACACAAACGAGGGAGCCTGATTTGAGACATTGAAGACTCTTCAAGAGCAAACTTTTAGTGAGCATTTTAAAATAATTTTTTAAATGTTAAAAATGTTGTGATATTTTTAAATTCAAAATTACAGCAAAAAAAATTTAAAACGTTTTCATTGGTTGTTAAAGCACGAATCGAATTTTGTCAATTGAAATGGCATGGGAGAAAATGGATGGCCTACAAGAATGAAACAATGTAAAAAAAGTTTTAGCAAAGACGAAATAAAATTTAAGTTAATTTAGAAGGAAAGTCAAAATGGAAAGTTCAATGTCAAAAAATATTTTTTTACAATTCCTGTCACTTTTTGTCTACGTGTTGCTTCACTCTTAAGAGGTTGTGGTACTAAATAGCTCTTATATAAGAGCATGATCATGATAAATAACAGTCAATATTGATTTGAAGGAGAATTTGAGCCATTTCATTCTTACTTTAAAGTCTTTAAAGTTTGAAAATACTAAATTATTCATTTTAATTAAAAAATACTTTCAGACATTTTAATTTTTTAACCGATTCGGTGTTATTATAATGGTAAAAATCAATTGACGTGTAAAGTATCGACCGATAGTTTTGTGCTCTGACAAGACAAGAAATTACCCACATGAAAAATATTCTCTTGTTAAAATTTTTAGTCCTCTTTGTCTATTTTGTCGGCTTAGAAAGTATAATGACGATTAATTTATTTAGCCATTATGGTAATTATTGGTTTTTACAAAATTAAATAACAGTGCAAAAATAGCCGTTGGGTAAAGTTTGAAAATACTAAATTATTCATTTTAATTAAAAATATTTTCACAGACATTCTAATCATTTCGTAATGGTAAATTGACGGGTAGAATATCGACCGATATTTTTGAGCTCAGCCAATACAGGAAATACTTCCGTCATGTCAAAACCATGATATAAATGACCTGTGTGTGGGGGGGGGGGGGTTTAGCTCCACCCATACCGTCAAACTTCATACACAATACCCACTCTTTTAATTACAATTAAATTTAAAATTAGTCGTCCTCAACCTCCCAAAAATATTTTAACACTGAAATGACCCATTTTTCATTGGCTTTCATAATATGTAACGCTCATATCACTCGGAGTTGCGGAAGGTCAAGTCAAAATAGACTAAAGATCAAAAAGTTGAAATTTTGAGTAAAATATTTTAAAAGCAGGGGACCACAGGCACATATCCAGGGGGTGTGTTTTGGGTGTTTGAACACCCCCCTAAAATTTTCGGGGTACACTAGATATTATAGGGAAATTTTGAAAACCCGAATTTTAGACTAGATAAAAACAACTATTTTACCGATTTTACCTTAAAAACACCCCCCTTTTTCCCGACCTGGATACGTGCCTGGAGGACCAACTTGACCCCATGTCGACATCCCAAGAATATTCTTTTGTGAAAAATGTTAGTCCCTTTTGTCTATTTTGTCGGCTTAGAAAATATGATGACAATTAATTTATTTAGCCATTATGGAGATTAATGGTTTTTACAAAAAGTGCAAAAATAGCCGTTGGGTAAACCCCTAAAAACCCCACTGCCCAAAAACAACCCTGGGTAAAATGGGCGTTCATTTGATTTTATCCTTCAAATTTACACAAACAAACCCATTTGATCTTGCCCCCTGGCCGCCCCTGGGTCAGTCTCTCTCTCTGTATTCTTTTTCTTTTGACCCTAATTTCTGGCTCCATATTTTTTTGCCTTTCAAATCCAAATGTTTCTTGGTTTGTTATGGTAAAACTCCTTTTCTGGCTGGTGGGGTTTTTCTTGGAACAGAGTGACGTCATCGTTCCGGACCCCAAAAAACTACGAGAACATGAAACAAGAGAGATTGAGACCAAGGGCAAGAGACTTCCTGGTGGAGAGTAGTAATAAAAGATGTTATTTTGTGGGTAATTGTAATTAAAATTAACTGACTGTGAAAGTTGAAGTCACCTCGTCAAATTCTTGGAAAAAAGGAGATCAGGGGTTATGGAGAGACGAATGAGTCATTTGTCAATTATAGTGGGCCACTATTAGTGGCATCTACTGGTTCTGGGAAAAGTGGGACAAAATTCAAAAGACAAAAACCAGAACAAAATGGAAGACGCTGAGTTTAAGACTGAGAGGTCAAGGAGTATGAGAATTTGGGGATGGCTAATTCGGACGTCCCTCTCATTTTTCAAAACCTTTTTTTAACGTGGGTTCTAGAGTTGCTTGGGCATTGCCACCATTGGACTTACAAACGCTGAACACGTGGTCCAATTTCAAAATTTTGGTGATGGATTATGTTTAAATTTTTAAAAAAGTACATTTTGTGTGGCGGTACGAGGTCGAGGACATGAGTGGTAGGAACGGGTAGCATGGTTGTTCCAAAATTGAGTCACCAATTCTTTTTATATTGGTATGGTCTTATGATGGAAATTATGTTATGGCGAAAAAATGTCAATTAGTTACTTAAAATATAATTACTTGTGATGATTTGTTTGCAAATTAATTTTTTAATTTTATTATTGTCTAAAATTCAGTGATAGGCGTTTAGAATTGCGATAGATCTCGATCTCGATCAAGGCTTAACATAACTATTTGATCGATCTCGATCTCGATCAAATTTTAGAGGCAGTTTTCTAAAATTTTCTAAAGAAGCAAAATTTCTAACTATTGACTACAATATGGTCAAACTCGGTTGCAGAATCAAAATATTTTGTACTAAAATTCAACCAAAAAACTCTTGATTTTAAAAGGCCCAAAATCAGTCCTGAAAGAATTGTCCGTGACAATTAAATTTTCTCCAGTTAGGGGTGATTCAAGACCATCACATTCCTTGACTGCTTTGACTGGAAATCCTAATTTGATTCTGTACACAAAAGATTATTGTTACTAGTATACAATTCAAATTCTCGCGCCATGTATAATCAGTTCTCAAATCAAAACAATAATAAATGGTTCAATTAAAACCAAAATTGTGAAACTGCTTACTGAACATCTTTAACTTGACCCCCATGAGACTCGTATAGACGAACAAGAGTCATTTTGGATTGACCTGGAGCAGTTTTAATTGCACTCAAGACGACAGCCTCATTATTAACTATCGTCACTAAATCTCGCGGCAGCCTTTAAAAAAATCAATTCAAATTGATTAAAAGATAAATGTGGAAAAAATTAATAAATAAATTATTACTGGTCATCCGTCAAGTTTGTGGTCCAAAAAGGAACATTGTTGGCACTCAAATAATTCAATTCATAAGCGCGGCGAATGACATTCGCCTTTTGAAAACTTCCTTTAAAACAAAAAATTGTTTAAAAAATTGAACAGGAAGAAGCGGGTATTTTAAATTTAAAAAGGATTTACCAGTGTGTGGGAGGACAGCATAGTAAATAAAATGTTTATGCATGTCACACTCCTTGTCTGGATTTTTGGGTGATCGAAGAAGAGACAAACTGATCAAATTGTCCCTTGAATGCCAGCCATATTTACTATCCGTTATTATGGTCACACCTTTTTACAAAACAGTTTTTAATTATTTTAAATTATTTCACCACATTTTCAAAAAATGACGTCACCTCTGTCCGCTTGTGACATGTCCATCCATCTGAAATCCAAAAAAGTTCATAATTAATATTAATTTCAGTACTGAAATAATTACGTATATTCAAATTTGGCGCCTTTTTTTCTTCAAAATAATTCAAAACTTACTTGTGTCCCACCACCTCGTATTTTGCCATATCCCATGACGTGTTGATATGTGTTGGGCGTTTAAGGTGCCTTTAAATATTTAAAATGTGTGCAATTTATTTAATCAAAAATTCAAAAATCCCGCCTGGTTGAAAACTTCAGGTGTAAAAAAAACTCACCCAAACTGAATTTCAGATGTTGCATCTCTTGCTAAAATATCAAGCGGAAATTCAACTTTGAGCAATTTGTGCTTCTCTTTCCAGTCAACAATCTAAGAGAAAAGTCCACAATTAATTTTGAAAAAAAAAATAATTTTTGTTTAAAAAAATGGCGGTTTTTTTATCTCGGGATTTATTATTTAAAATTCTTTTTTTAATTATTTCCGTCGTGACTTTTACCGTATAGTACTCGAGCATGGGAGAATTAGCTCTGAGAATAGTGTAGCGAGTGAGGGAGCTAAGTCCAAATTTAGCGGTCAATTTATAAGCCCCCACAATTGGTCCATTTGCACAACTTGTGAATCCATTCATTTCACTCCAATTGGGCATTCTTTGTGTCTCCAAATGATACTAAAAATCCCGCCAAAAATTAAAACCGAAACTGCATTTTTTATTTTTTTAAATTTTACATCAGGAACGTCCCATGCATCCCACTCATCAGGGACATCATCATAAATGTAAAACATTCCCCCCAAAATTCTTGTGTTGAGTCGATCCCCAAAAACTTTGTACTCTGTCCCATTGGCCCCCTGATAAAATATTTCTTCAACTGGTACAGAACCGGAAATGTCAACTTGGACACGAATAAGCCCATTCCCCATCTCTGCCCTCGTTTCATTGACTAATTAAAATACAAAATAAATTTAAATTTCCCACAAATAATTCAGTCTTTCACCCCAGTCTGACCAGTGTGGTTTACTTTTAAGTCATAGGTCATACGTACAGGTCAAGGTGACAGCATTGACAGTGGGGACAATTGGGTCGACTCTTGTGAAACCACTTGGATTTAATTGGACGAGGGCTGCCCCAAATGAATTTGGGACTTTAAATTGCCCTTGATCTGACTCTCCAAAATCCAATGGATCTAATTCAACTGATTGTATACCCGGGAGAGTTGGGATTTGACCTGAATTTGACCTATTAAAAATGACCGTTTGGATGGGCCAATGTAAGGGATTAAAAATGACAGAGTTGGTGGTTCCATTGCTGAGAAGAAGGGCCGTGTATTTTGATTGGAGGGCGGTCAGAGCGGTAAAGACTTGAACGTAAATGTCCCAAGCATCTGTTTTGACGATGGCCACACATGTGCCTGGTAAAACGTCGTGAAATTGGTTGAGTAGAAATGATTGCCAATTCTTGTCCAAAATCAATTGGTCTCTAAAAATTATTATCCAACATTTAAATACTCAAATTATCAAGGAGCCAATAATCAAATTAAAATTAAGAAATTAAAATTGCTTTATTGTTTTTTACGTGTCAAGTTCAGTCTGGGTCACTTTGCTCAAAATGTATGCTTGGGCCATTAAATGTTCCACTTGACGGAAAAAGAATTCACCCTTTCGATTGTACCATTTTATTTTTGCCTATTAATTAATAATTAATTGTAAGGAATTTTAATTAATTCAATTTTTATAGAATTTGTATAGAATTTGATTCTACTAATTAGAATTTATTCCAATTATTGGAATAATTAAATTTTTATAACAATTTCACCAGTCTCACCTGTGTCGTGTAAGTCCCATTGTGACGTTCAAAATAAAGTTCACCAACCCATTTGCTCAATTTCCCGCCCTCCGCTTCGAGGCGTTCAAAAAATGTGTTGGGTTCACCATATTCCACACGAGGGAGTCCATCAACGTCTTTGAGGCGATTTTGTCGTTCAATCATTTGCCGTGTGGGTCCTCCACCTCCGTCTCCTTTTAATTAAAATTAAAAAATGGTGGGCAATATTTAAATTGTTTTGGGAAATGTTAAATTTAATTTATTTAATTACCGACACCAAAAAGGTAAATGGAGTTGCTTGATCGTCCCTTGTCCTCTGAATTATTTTGAGTGTACATTATCTCACTCACACTGGAAAATAAACAATTTTGAGCCACAGCCAATAATTTAAATTTTTAAATTAACTTTGATTAAAATGATTGGCGTACGCTCCAGTCATATTTGGATTATTAGAGGGCGGGAAATGACTCAAAACTTGGCTACCGTCAATACCCTCCCACCAAAAATTTTGAGTCGGGAATTTATTGACCTTCCCCATACAAGAAAAAGTCAAGTTTAATTAAAAAAACTAATTACATAATTTGTTAATTGTTTTTGAACTCACAATATTCCATCCCATTTTGATTGTGAGGAAACGACCAATCCCAACGTGCTACAATTAAGTACAATTCAAATTATATTTAAAATTCACAAAAAAATTATAAATTATCAAAATTTAACTCACTTTCATCAATTGAGGTATCTGTGGAAAAAATAATGAGTCATTATTTTTAATCAGACCTACCGTAGTTTAATTATGGTACAATTTACATAATTAAATTTTGACTCACCTGAGCTGAATATCCAAAAGTGTCTGGAACATGGAGGAACATTATGCAAAAAAAAAATTAATTACCATTAAAATATAATATTTAATTTAAAAAAAACTTACCAGGTAGCCAGAATTCATTGCAGGTAATGCCAAATTCTTGTTTAAAAAATTTTTGACCGTAGTAAAATTGGCGAATGAATGCCTCCCCGCTAATTTTAATTTTTCAAATTTTTGGCGTCAAAATTAATTTTTGTGAAACAGTCTAAAGTAGCTCTGAATCTAAAACTGTTTTTTTTTCTTTGTTAATTTTTCTTACCTTGGAATATTTCCATCCATCTCAACCCAAGTCTACATTTTACATTTTTATACAATATTAAATTATCAAAAAATTTTAAATTAAATTTCATTCTAAACGACTTTTAATTTTTTTTTTTATAAAATTAAGTATATTTTTTAAAGATAACGTTTACCCCGCCCACAGGTACAAAACGGCCAATGGATGCTTTGATTTGTTCATAAAGTTGAGGATAATATTCTTTAATCCAAGAAAATTGTTGAGCCTGAATTAATTTATCCACAATAAGGCTCCAAAGATGTCAATTTAAATAAAATAGAATAAAATGAACTTTATTTCAAAAAAACCTGAGAGCACACGAATTTAAAGTCTGGGTAGACTTCCATCAATCTCAATTGTGAGACCCATGAGCGAGCACATTTTCCTTGGATTGACCACATAAAAATAATTATAATACCAGTAAAATCAAATTGGTAGCAATTACCAATTTGTCAATTATTTTCTCATTGAATTATTTAACAAATCAAAATATACTTTTGGTTTCATCATAGGGCCAAAGCCAGGCTGTGTCAATGTGACAATGACCCATTGACATCAAAGTATGATTTTTAGCTCCACCCTTTTCTCCAAAAAAATCCGTTCCTATTTGACTCGCTTTTCTACAGTCAAGAAAAAAAATCAAATATTTTTACTACAAACAAGTGCCCCGCTCATCGTATGTGACGGATATTAATTAAACCCAAAATCTTACTCGTAATTTTCTTCTTTGCGAATCAAGTTGATCATTTCCTATATTTGTTAAATATGACATGATAAATAATTGCAATTAAAATATTTAAATTTTAGGAATAGTGGGGCTCACATTGGCACAAAAAAGGGCCTTGAAGCCACGTGGGTCATTTGGTAACTCAACAGCGATCCCTCTGAGCATGTCAATATCCGTGACAATTTTGTAAATGAGCGGGTTAAATATTCCAATCTCACATCGACTCAGTACATAATATTTATTATCATCCGTGGGAGCTGAAAACAGTAGTCAATTCAGAATTTTCAATATTTGTAGCACGTCCTCAGTTTTGGTCTTGTGACCGAATGGACAAAATGGACAAAACGGTCTGACCGTTATGGTGAAGTCACAATGGGGTCACCAAAAGTTGATGAATTTTGTTCATTTTGTCCACTGGACAGCATGACAAAAACCGAACACATCACGTGTTGGAATTTTTTAAAAAATGAATAATTTAAATGTTCCCACCAATATCATTTCCGCCCCCAGCTCCGACAATTCCGTTACAGGTCATTTCAAGGTAGTACACCAATTCCCTTTCATCTGACCATTCTTTTGAAATGACAAAATCATCTCGAAATCCCGCGCCAAATGCCTATACCCCAACAATCACAATAAAATAAAATAAAAAATTAAAATTCAGTTTTAAAATTGAGAGTAAGTGCTAGTCACGTGCCCCTAATAATTGACCCGTCGAATTATAAACTCCCGCTTCCGTCCCACTGTTCCACAATAAGTGAACTTCCTTCCCAATGTAACTGGACGGCACAGTTATTTCAAGCTTTATTTACCAAAAATTTAATTATTTAACTTGTTCGTAATCATTTTTAAATGTTTTTATTAAAATTTGGAAAATGGCGCCTACTTTGAACCAATGGGTATGCCAAGTTGGACCATAACTAGTCCCCACCCCCACCTCTGTAAATTCTTGTGCAATTATTTGTTCAAAAGTCCAATCTTTCCAACTTCCAGAACCCCCTGGTAATTCCCAGTGTGACAATTCTAAAAATTTAATTTTAGTTGAACAAAATCAATTAAATGTCAATTAACTCTCATTTAAAAAGACATTTTTTTAAACTTTTGTTCGGACTTTTACTTGTAATGGGCGTAAAATTGGTATGAATTTGAGTGGCCAAACTTGCATCCTTGAAAATTCCAGTTGTACTGATAAATGTGTCGACTCGTCTTAGTGTTTGGTTCCAATTTTTGTGCATTGGCGCTGTCGTCCCCATTTTGATTTTTTTTGAGCAACGCTTCAAACTAATTTCCAAAATTGTTTTGTTTTAAAAAAAATTAAAACTTTTAACTGACTTTTCTCTGTCTCTCTCTCAAAATGACAAGACGACGATTGAAATAGTTAATGAGCCATCATTAGTACTGAGATTTTTATTTTTATAATTATTAATTAATTGACAAATGGCGTGTGTGTCATCCCATGATTATCAATTTGTCATGATACACAATTAAATTTAGAACAATAAATTATTATCCTTTTGTTTTCCCTCATTGAATGAATATACGCCCACTATAATTACATTTAGATTTTTATTGACAACTTGTCGGGAAGTTTCTTGCTGACATTAATTAATAATTAATTAATGGATAATTTATTGTTGATTGTCATAATTTTGTATTCACGCCCCCCACAAACTGACTCTTTTATTTTGATATGATTGGAAATGGAATGAAATCGACACACCTCTCCAGCTCACCAAAATAATTGGGAATATTTAATTAATTAAATAATTGCATCAATTATTTTTAATGTCATCCGCCAAACAAACAAAACACCAACTTTCGTCTTAATGTTCAAAACGGAGAATAAATTCCGTTGAGTGGCGTCAAACTGAATTAAAAATTATTTAAAAGGTCTTGTATTATTACAAATTAATTATGAAGTAAGCGATGAGTTAATGTGCTCGAATTCTTCCGCTTTCTTCCGTTTTCCCCAACCACAAAAATTCAATTAAAATACGCGCGACAACTGCCCATCTTCCCGCCCTATATGACAATTAAAAAGTGAGGAGTAAATCGACGACTTGATTGACATAAAAATCAAGAAAATTGGGTCCCATGTCATTTGTTCTAAAGTCATATGTTCTAAAAGTCATTTGTTCTAAAAGTCAAATGTTCTAAATGTCATATGTTCTAAAACCATAAGTTCTAAATGTTTTTTCAAATATTCTTTTTTGCCTAGTTCCTATAATCTGCATTAAAGTGTGAGTCACCTGACTTAACGGCTAAGATTGTGGTATGAGTCACAGTGTCGCGAAAGAAACCAAAGCCCCAGCTTACGCTCAGCTAAAAATAAATAGGGACACTTTGTTTAAGACACAGGCAAATGCACTTGTTAGAAGCAATTGCTCAAGAACTTAAAATTATGGAATTTATAAGCATTAATTTTATAATTAATGACTTAAAATAAATATTTCTGTTATATTTTCAGTACTTTTTCATTGTTTTCAACTATTTTCAAAACTTGGCAAATACTGTGAGACAAATGTAATTGTTTATACTTTTTGAAAAAATCAGTGATTTTTCAGTGACACCCATTTTTTCAGTGCTTGGTCGACAAGTGGGCAGTAATTTGTGGAATTTGTAGAATTAATGAAAAAAAGGATTTTAGAACATGTGACTTTATAACACGGGGTCGTTAGAACATATGACCGTTATAACTCACGGTTTAGAACATATGACTTTAGAACAAATGACTTTAGAACATTTGACCGAACACGGAAAATTGAACGTTGACTATCTCTCCAGCAATCGAAATCCGCCATCTTTAATCCCCAGAGCGGGCAAGGATTGAATTGTTTCCTTCAAAATTGCTTTGTGCCACCTCATCACCATCACCTCCATCCTAATTTTCCCATTCCAGCCCCATCTTTGAAGGGCCACGTCAATTGACTTTTTGAATATGGTGATGAGAGCGGGAAGTTTAAAAACGTTATTCTAAATGAAGACATAACACAACAAAACATCGAAGGCCACCGCGGCCAGAATAATGGCGAAAACGGGATTATCTTTGTAGAAACGAATGGCAAAAAAAATGTTGATTAAATTTATTGTTAAATGAATTATTCGACTTTCCCTCCCAAAATTCTTCATTTCTTTAATTTGTTCCTTCAACCCTCTTGGCCGAGGGTCTGTGTTCCTACCAAAAGAACATGTGGGAAATAATTTATTTAAATAGAACACAGAAAATTAAATTTTGAATGTTAAGTAAATACAGAGGGAAATAAAAAATTATTTTTACAAAATTTTGTCGGTGACACTTTCAATTTGTTTGACAAAACAGAGGAAACTAGTCAAAAAAGAGGAAATGGCGCAGAAAATGGTTTGCATCCAAAAATAAACCCATGCAAGTTCCAGTGGGAGGAGCATCATCACTCTCCACCAATCTCCACTCAAATAATGAAAAAGAAATGGCGCCAAGTTTGGTTTGTACAGGTGGACCAAAATGTAAAAGAAAGTGATTGTGTGACAAAGGAAAGTCCAAAAAATGACAATAAATTCTTGCAAATTAAATTTTTCGTTTCTCAACAGCCACCATTTTGATTTTCCTTTGCACACGACCTCTGATTCCAGCTGAATACAATTAAATATTGTAATGGTCAAGTGTGGATGGCAGGAAAAAAAAATTTCATTCCAGTAAATCGCCGTCATGGACCCCTGCAAAATCATGCCCGTCAGCAAAATTTCTGCTGCTGACATCGAATCTTGACTGATGAAGAGGTAAAGGGAATAAATTAATTGGCAAAATATGACACACGCGTAAATTCGCCAGAGGGCGTAAAAGAAAGCACACCATTTTGATTTGTTCAAGTACCCTCGAAAATTTGTCAAGTCCAATTCCATGGGTCCTTGCATACAAACGAGGGAGCCTAATTTGAGGCATTGCAGACTCTTCAAGAGTAAACTTTTAGTGAGCATTTTTAATATTGTAATATTTTTAAACTCAAAATTACAACAAAAAAAATAATTTAAAACCTTTTCACTTGTTGTTCAACCACGAAGCGACTTTTGTCAATTGAAATGGCATTAGAGAAACTGAATAGCCTCTAAAGAATGAAACACTTTTGGTCATTTAAAACAAAGAGAAAATAATTTAACTGCCGGACCCTTCAAATTGTAAATTGTTTCTTAAGCTTAAAAATAACTTTAAATGACTTTTGGTTTATTTTTTCGGTTGAGAAAATATGAAGGTAATTTAATCTGTTGGCTATTGTGTACACAAAAATACGAGAAACTTTAGCAAAAATAATTATTTTGCAACGTTTTTTGCTCACTTTCAGTACTCAAAATAGTTTTATTTAGAAATTCACAATAATTGAAATTATTTTGCATTATGAAATATTTTTTTTGATGAGTAGTACCCAGTGGGTACCTATATGTGAAATATTGTTTTTTTTGTCACAAAGGAATTATTTTAGGATCGAGTGGGGCTATTGCAGCAATTTCATTTTTGAAGCCTTTAATTTAAAGTTTTTTTAAAAGTTTTTGACTCGGGATTTTTTATAATATGTCCCTTCATTTGACAAATTATGGCCCTTATACCTTAAAAATTGGCAATGTTCGTCATCTGTCACATTATCCAAACTCCCAAGACAAAAATACCCAAAAAGAATTCACCTTCTATTCCATTGGCTCTTGTCGCTAATTTTTTTCAGACGCCTACTTTATATGTCACGTGACAATGAAAGTGAAATGAGGACATCAAAAATCAACTTTGCACATATTTAATAAAAATAATTATTTAAATATATGAACAATTTAATTGTATAATTAATTATTAAATTAAGAATAATTAAAATAGGAAGACACGAATAAATTTGTAAAATGATTAACAATAATTGCCACGCCCACTCCAGTCACAATGGCAATGGCGGCAATTCCATACTGCGAAGAATTTGAATTCTGACTTTTCCTTTTCGAGATTTTCTCATCAATAGCTTTCCTTGCTTCTGTACTCCATCTATCGGTGTAGAGTACATCCAGTCTAATTGTGTATTTACTCCCGGACTTTAATTCAGACCCTTCGTGTAAGAGATGGTGTTGAAATACCAGGATTTTCCCGGTTTCGGGCACAACCCCGACTTTCTGCTCCTTCTTTTTCTCCTGGTAGTTTGTACGGTCATCATAAAGGAAACTGGTTTCACCCCCCTCGAAATCCCCATTAAGATAAAGTTGAAGAGTAATGAGAGTCGTGGCAGAGCCATCTGGTCTTTTGTAACATGAGTCGTAGTGAGGTGCGAATTTATCACCGGGATTCGAATATTTCAAAAACCGCAGTCTTTCATTGATCTCCACAATTTTTTCATCTTGAAACTCCCGGGGAAGGAAAGGAGCAATTCGGGTCATTAATTTATCGGCAAAGGCTCGATCATCAATTAAAACTCTATAGCCATCTCTGTAGCCCGGCATGTGTTGAGATGTGTTGCCAAATCCATTGACCACTGCCTCCGTGTAGCCCGTCTCTTCCGATAAATTGATGAGGGCTCTACATTCTTCAGGGGTCAGGACTTCGGTGAGGACAAAGGCCAATTTTTCTGTGGAGCCAATGACAGAGCGCAAGTCCAAGTCAACTTTTTGAATTTTATTCACGTCAAAATTCTCACAGAGCAGGGACGATGGCGCTTGTTTTGGAATTGAGGCTGGTACTGCCATTGAATTTTGTACTGCAAAAATTAATTTAATTTTTAATAAAACTCAATATATTTTGTGTATTTTAAAAAATTGAAAATAGCGCGAGAATTTAAAAGGCTGTCAAAGTAATGTTTACCTTTTTTAACAATGAATTCACTGGAGCTACAGTTGATTGTATGGCACTAAATTGAAGGTAATAATTTAGGATTGAATGTAGGAAATGAACTAAAGGATTTAATTGTGGATTATAATGGAAGGAGATTTAATTAAAGTGGAGAGTTTGTAGGGAAAAATTAAAGTGACGGAGGATGAGCTGCGTAGTTGTGGAATGAAGGTTCATGAGTCAGGAGTGACAAGAGATGGAATTTTGTGGGCTTACGTGGACAAGGGGGATAGAAATTGTGCAATGAAAATGAGACTGTCCATGGAAGTTGTGTGTAGGGTACAGTAAATTCAGAGGTGGACGACTCTTACTCCTACAGTGAGTCATCCTTTGATTGTACTGATGCAATGCCTTGCTTATTTAACTCAATCCCTTTTGTAGGTCATGGCCTTAGTTTTAATACTTTACACACTTCAAATGAACAACATGGAAAACCATGAACTCTAATCTGTTTGTCCCCGTAGGCTTGTCAATTAGACGGAATGGCGTTCAAGTTGTACAAATTATTTTTATAGTTGACAGAAATATTTAATTAAAATTATTTTGTAAATTTTATCCTTTATTTACTTTATTTCTTGTTAATGTTTACAATTAGTTATTTGCAGGCCCGTAGCCTGACATTTTGCATGGTGGATGTGCATGGCTTTGGCCCGGCCAAGGGGGGTTACAACCCCCCCCCTATTTTTTTACATGTAAAGTACATATGTTTACAGAAAAAATTTCCCAAAAATGGTGAAAATAGTATCAACCCCCCCCCCCTAGACGGCAAAACTCCCCCCCCCCCCTGATTTTTGATCTAGCAACGCTACTGAT
>JAQIVZ010003178.1:0-15476 GCA_034700945.1 Arrhopalites spinosus
ATATTGAATTAAATTTAAAATTGTGGGTTTGTATTAATGTTGAAAAGCACTAAAGTATATATATATAGTATATATGTTATATTATACAAATTTTGGGAGGAAATACCAACCCGCCGGGCTGCGTAGCAGCCGTGAAACAATTTGTTTAATTATGTTACATTTAAAAGTTAATTTGTCCTAACAGGTTAATAACAAAATGTGTATTAAACCAAAGTAGGGACCCGTTAGTTATTTAGATATAATTTAAAAGTAGCCACTGGGAATATCACAAGTAGCACACTGGGAGGTGATTGCAGCCGCGTCTGCCAGGTCCATGAACGCCAATGTAATAGTGGGCGATGATGTCAATGGTTCTTCTTTTGTGGGCCAAACGGAAGTATCAGGAACCATAAATCGACCTTTTTTGCCCAAATCAAGACAAACACAATACGGGGTAGCAGCATTATTCGTTACTTTAAATCCGCCAATGTAACCAACGACTGTGAAAGAACCGTAAACAGCAGCAGTCGGAGCAGCTGCTGCTGTACCCGCCCCCAGAAAATATTTTTCAGTGAAAGTTGTAACCATTTTGGTAGCCAGATTGTAAACTCCCGTGTCAACTAGCGCTCCAGCTGCTGCTCCCGCGATTCTCCGAATGGAGGTGACGTTTCTTAGAATAGTCGCAACGGAGGTCATCGTACAGTCTTTGCGACTGCTGCCTTGTATAGGAATCACAGTTGTCTTGAGATCTGTTCCACCATATGCTGGGGCAGAGTACATGGCATACCTGAAAGAGATTTCACAATTTTGTCAACTTGATTTAAAATGGTTTGAAAAATGTGAATTACTTACATGCCGTTCACACAAATTTTTTCCCATCCCTTGACAAAATTGGGCAAAGGATCAATATTATTCTCTGTTAAGTAGCCATTATCTTGTCCTCCAGCTTCAGCCAAAGTTTCTAAAAATTCAATGGATGGTATTTGACCATTAGCGAAAATTAGACATTGAAATAATGCCCAAACGAGAATTATTAATTGCACCATTTTTTAATGTCAAGTCTTGTCCTTCTTGGTCAACTGAAATAAATGCTATTTATACTAATTTTTTTAACATTGTGCGTACTATTTAATCTAGTCTAATTAACTATAATAAAATTGTGCAAACACATTTAATTAATGAAATTTTAAAAAAAATCAAATTGACTATCTTGAATAATTTAATTTGGATGAAATATTTTTTTCTGCATATTTAAATCCATTTACAATCCTGATTACATTACTTGTGCTCAAATTTTAATCAATTATGTATTTGTTTAAATAAATTGGAATGCTGTCGGTCGCAATTAATTTATTTGATGCACTAATTTTGCAACAAAGTCATCCATAGACAAAATTTTTATGATTTGTAATTCCAAGAACAAATGGAAGCCGAAATGTGTACGTCATTTTGATTAGTAAAATAATCTTACCAAAATTAATTTAAACATTCTATGGACTAAATTAACCTGAGCAATTAGTTTGATTTTTCATTATTTGAATTTGATGTGTACAAATCTTTGAAGCTTGGTCAACAATAAAGCCGACTTTGAGGTTAGTTTACTACAATTATTTTATGGTGTCATAAAATGTGATTAAGTTCCTGATTAATTCATTTAATATTTGTGAATGGTCGTCTAATTAATTTAGTCTGAATTTGTTGAGTCACGATATTTTAAAATCAAACATTTTATTACTAATTGTAAGCTTAAGAAAAATAAAAATACAATGATGTGAATATTAAGAGTAAAATTAATTAACAATTATGGTTAATATAAATTAAATCCACCAGTATTTAAATCCTCCAATGGATACCCACAAGGGGCGCTGTTGACCCCAACTTGGTGGGCGGTCTTTTAAGGCTTGACGGTAAAGGTAGGCTGACGCACAATTTATTTTTCCACACGATTCCCCTCCCCACAGTTGTGACACGCATGCTAATTAATTTAATTTTTAAAAAATTAAATTAATTTGAGTAATTAAAAAAATTAATTTATTGCTTTGTTTATTTATTACCTTGAGTTGAGGGAATTGAGAATTTTGCAAAATGAATAAAAAGGATGCCTATAATTATCAACAAGAACATATTTGACGTGGAAGTCATTCTAAATTTTTGCAGTTTTAAAGTTTAATTCACAGTAAATTAAATTAATTAACTTTTAAAAATAATTTTACAAATTCTGAATTGCAAGTGTCTTTATTACTCTCTCCACTATTAACTTGTGTCCCTGAAACTGCCTTGAACTTGACCAAATTTAAAGGGTGTCTTCTTACTATTTCAAAAATGTTGTGAGTGTGAGA
Organism: Arrhopalites spinosus; assembly: GCA_034700945.1. Lineage (NCBI taxonomy): Eukaryota > Metazoa > Arthropoda > Collembola > Symphypleona > Arrhopalitidae > Arrhopalites > Arrhopalites spinosus. Next base: position 2,319 of record JAQIVZ010003178.1, read on the forward strand.
GCATGCAAAAAAATTAGTTGCACTAACTCCATTAAATTATGACTAAAAAATTAAATGATTTTCTAAAAATATTTTATTTAATGATTTTCTTGAAAAAGTTCCTTTGTCAAAACCAAATGCCCACTGTGTGCGTGCCATTTACACAGGGAAAACAATTATGGTAAAAATGTTGGGAGAATGTGTGAATTGGCAAAATTAACATGTTTACAAATTGAAATTGAACTAAAAATACAAAAAAAAAATTATGGTACATACTTTATAGTTAATTGACCTTTAGCCTGAAGACTTTAAAGTTCACAAGACATTTTAAATTTAAATTTTATTTCAACAAAGGTTTTTATTTAGAATTATTCCTGTTTCAAAACATTGCCCAATTTTTCCTTTCCCAAAGAAACGTTTCAGAAATTTGAACTGTCAATATTCAATTAAAATTTTATGCCTCCATTAAATGGAGTCCATTTACGTCATTCTTAAATCTCAATTAACGACTTGATTTTAATCTAGATTTAAATCTTTATTATTATTTTTTTGCAAATATTTTATTCTCCGAAAACTACAACACATGAAGGCGTACACAAACGTGCATTTGCATGACTCTGAGTCATTTCATATCAATTCTCCAGTTACAATTTATTCAACGGCGGTAAAATGGCACTCCAAATTTTTAATACTAAAATAAAATGAAGGACAAAGAGAAGGTAGACGGTAGAGAAAGTTAGTTATTTTTTAAACGATTGTAAAATTAAGTTTAAAAATAGGAATTAAGGTCAACATGATTAGAGAGAGAGAGAGAGACTGTGCAAAATTTTAGTTCCTGATTAACATTCCTCTTTTGTTATCTCCGAATTATAAAAGCCAACACAAGAAACCACAAAATAGCTTGTTTTTCATTGTCTACCACAATCCCACAGCTTTTATCCATTAAAAAAAATATTTTTATTCTAATTCCTAATTCTCTACAAAAAATGAACCGTCACAGACTTTATTTAAAAAATGTTTAAATAAAGTTTTTTTTTATTTTTAATAAAAATACAGCCAGAATTTATTTAAAAAAAATATTCTGTCACAACTCCATCTCTCTCCGCCTTCTTTCAATTTAAAATTTAATTTCCCGCCAAAATGGACTCTTCAAACCCGGAAGTGACCTTGTTTCAACTATTTCTGGACTCGGCTCAATATAATGGAAATGAAATTGAAGACGGTGGAAGAGACAGAAATCGGCAAGAAATGATGGAGAATTTTGCCGCCAAAATTGAAAGGGAAATGCCACTACAGGATTTTATAAATAAGTGTAGTCACGTGACTAATCCGAAAGAAAGAATTCGATTAGTGTCTCCATTCTTTGAATGGACTCCCGCCACTGAAAATTACAAAGAGAGTGAGTTTAAAAACTAAAAAGGCTATTATTTAAATGTTTTAATTAATTAATAATTAAATTAGAATTCAAGAAAAGGAGTGACGTCTCCTCTGCTCATTTGAAAAAAGTACAGATGGCATTCAACAAAGGTCAAATTAATTTAGCTCTTCAATATTCCAATCATGTCATCGCTCACGCACCCCCTGGTGGTAGTGACCTTGCCTCAGCTTATTATTGGAGATCCCTCATCCTCTACCAGTTGAACGATCCCAAAGGGGCTTTAAATGACCTTGATTTAGCATTAACCGTAAATGATTTTCCTCGTAATAAATTGAAAGCAATTCAAAGTCTTCGCGCTACTTTCGAAAAAGCTGTTGACCCACCTGTGACCCTCATGGACACGAAATCGGCCGAGTCACAGCAATTTGTGGACAATTTATTTCGTTTGGAGTCACCCAATCCAATGGCGCCAGCCATGGCTGATTGTGTCACAATCAAATTTGACTCAGTTCGAGGGCGCCATCTTGTACTCACCAAAGATGTTCCAATTGGTACGTTGCATACTGTAAAGTTTACAGTATATAGTCTATACTATAGACTACACATGTCAAGGGTCAAATTAAAATTAATTATGGATTTCAGGGACAGTTTTGTTGGTTGAAACGCCGACAGTGGCGACACTGGACGGGACCCTTAAATTAAATACGATGCATTGTCATCACTGCCTTAAAAAGAATTTGAGGAGGATTCCATGCCCAAATTGCATTTTCGTATGGAACAAATTTTTCATTATTTTAAAATCATGGCGCTTTTTTAAAGCGGGGCATTTTGAATTTTTACAGGCTTTATTTTGTGACGAAACTTGCCTGGAAGCCTCCAAGTCTTACCATCAATACGAATGTCCTTGTCTCCCTGATTTGAGTGGGATTTTACTAGAGGGCGTGACAGAAAATTTTTATTTGGCTTTCAAATTAATTTGTATTCAAGGCCCCCGCGCTCTTTACAAATTATTTCAGTGTCGCTCCCTTGAGATGATCCACAACGTCAAAGGACTCAATTCAGAAGAAATTTACGAGTCATCTTACGCCTCCATTTGTAAATTAGTGTCGATGCAAGAACCCCGCGAACTTTTATTTCCTCTCATAGCCCTCATGCTCTCTAACAGTTTGGCTACTAACACGAACTATTTTGACCTTGACCTTGGTCTTGACCCCAATCCAAAATCTTTGGAATTTCGCCAATTTATCGCAGAAATGATTCTCCATCATTTTGAGTGTTTTTGGAAAAACGTGTTCAGTCTCGGCAACGTCAGTGAATTTGACAGGGCAATGGCGACCCCTGGAGTCACGTGGCAGAAAGGGAGGGAAAATTTGGTTTGTCCTGAATTTGAACAATTTGCCAGTAGAATATTTGCTACTGGAAGCCTCATGAATCATTCATGCAACCCTAATGTGAAAATGTTTTCCACTTTGACCTTTGGCCAAGGGACCGTTGTGACCTTGAAGAATTTGAAGGAGGGTCAAGAAATTTTGATTTCTTACGGTCCCGTTTACTATCTCGATGACAAACAAGAGCGTCAGGCTCATTTGAAACGGTGCTACGATTTTGAGTGTGATTGCCCGCCTTGTGTAAATGATTGGCGGGGAATTAATCAAAATTTTGAAAATGATAAGCCTCAGATTTGCTGTCCTAATTTAAATTGTGCGGGAAGTTCAAACAATGAGAAAATTATTTTAAATGTAGAAAATAATTTTGAGTGTCAAACTTGTGGAATAGAATACAAAGAAAATGAGATTCAAGACAAGTTTGAACTTGCTAAAATTCAATTGAGTGAAAGTCGAAGGCGATTGGAAGACAATTTTAAAATTTTGGAAGGGTTCAAAAAGTTAAAAGAAATTTTAAAGTATTTTGAAAATAATTTAATTGAACCGTCATTTGACTTCGTCATTGGTCAGGAATATTTTAGTGAGACAATTAACAAATTAATTGAAAATTTTGACTGTTCATGAAATTGTTGTAGGAAATATTTTAAATTAGATTAAAACATTTAAATTAATTTTCAATTAATTAATTGCATCATTCTCATTGTTTGTCACGTCACGTGACTCACGTGACATGAATCTTGATTACAATTAAAAAGTGGATTTACATTGAATAAAATGCAAAAAAAATGGATAAAATAATTTGCCAAAAAACCCGCTCGTCATTGTCATTGACGAAATTTTATTGCTCAGTTAAATTAGTCCATAATTACAAACTGTTAGTATGGACCAGTCATTTAAAGTCAGTTAAAAGACTGGCACATTAAATTATTGCTTCCGAAACTACTTAAAATAATTATTATTGAAATTATTGCAAATATTTTTTGGCAATGCAAAAAAAAATTACATTACATTTTCAAACTAGTAAGACTACCAAGTCAATTAAATTAATTTTTAATTGACCAATACAAATGGCATGAATTGATCATCTCGGTTAGGTTTAAAAAAACTGAAAATAAATTCCACCAAAAGTAAAACTCCCGCCCCGCCATTTCCCGCCAGCATGATTTTCCCCAATAAAATAAAAACATTTTTACGCCATTCATGTTCCTTATTATCCGGGCCGCCATAAATACTTTTTTCATCCCGCCATTTTATTGCATTGGCCTTCCCCCTCTTGACGGCTTCCCGCGTGCCGAAGCCAAACCAAAGTTTCGTCAATCCAACACTTCCTATTGTATTTATCATTTGATTTAATGGATCTATTTAAAAAAATTCAAAAAGTCCATCATATCAGCCGCCATTGAATTTAAATTTTCAGAGATTTCAAAATTTTTTTACCATAAAATTCTGGATAGTAAGGGCTCACGCCAATAGTCAAACCAACAGGAAAATACTTGTCGGTTGAGGTCATAAACAATCTTTGACCTCTCACATCGGTCATGTACAGGAGACCAAGTGTTTCGAACGCCATGTTAAATCCAAGGCATGCCGTATCATCATCAAAAATCATTTGGTAGCACTACAAATTAAAAACAATTATTTGAATACATTAATAAATTTAAAATGCGCGCCAAAATAAAAATAAAACTTACATCCCCTGTGGCATAGTCATATTCATGCGCCACACTCAAAATTTTCCTAGCCACCGGATTAGCCAGTCCCAAAGCCTTGAAATCATTTTCAATATTCCCAATAAAGAAAACAGCGCCAATTTCATAGTCAGATTCTGCCAACTCCCGAAAATTCAAAGGTGGCACGACAGTATTTGGCAAGACAATTGAATGAAATATTTGTGATTTATAAGCGCACGAAATTACAATCAAACCCAAGTACCACAATCCAATAGTAATGCGGCTAATTAAATTTTGAGCGTGGCGCTCAAAATGATTTGAAATGAGACTTTGGTCAATGATTGGCTGTAGAATGGCTAGTAAAGTAAATGAATGGAAATGTCCCGATTTGAGATGGCGCTTCTGATTGTCAATTTTTTCTACTTGGTTAATTTTTCGGTGCATATTACAATGGATAATCAATTCCAATGTGAAAAATGTGGCCACAATTGACACGGCTATGGCATACCACACTGAGTCACTTAGTGGCTGGTGTAAAATAGAGAGGGGGTTAATTTTCCCTTCTTTTGGTAACGCCGTGGCAAATCCCACTTCCATTTGGGCCACTGAAACTGACATGTAGGCGTATCTCGTATTGTGAGGTGTGGGGCGGATTACTGAGGTCATGGCAGCGGGGTCATCTGGGTCAAAAAGAGGCGCCATATAAAGGTCCCAGTTGCCATCTTCGTCTATGCCAGTACCCGGGGAGGCAAAGACACTATCGGGCTGGATGGTGGCATTGAAGAGAAGCATCGTTTCATACATTTGCGCCATCATAAAATCCATCCATTGGCCATCCCTTTTGAAATTTTCAATGCCTTCCTCACAAATTGGGCACACTTTAATTGTAATGGCGGTTTGCTCATAATTTGAATATTTTTGAGATGAGTAAAATTCGAGGGTTTTTTCTAGTCCTAGTTGTGGATCATAAATTAATTTTTCTATTTGTTTGAATTTTTTTAAACTTTTTGAAATTAGTCTAAAGTCATTTTTAAATTCTGCCGAGCTTGGTATGAGAAGCAATAAAATTTTGGGATATTTTTTGAGTTGATTTGAATTTAAAAAATTTGATAAAATTTCATCTGTCCAATCAAAATTGAATTGAAAATTTACAATCAAGTAAAAAATGGAGAAATGTGAACCAGGGAAAATTGAATGAGGAGCGGGACCAGCAGAGTCTTCAGTTTCTTGTTTTAAATAGTCCGCGCCCATTTTTAAATCAGTGACGACTAGGGAGCAAGCGCGGTGGAATTTAGTTGGGAAGTTAAATTCAATGTGGGATTTTTCTGTGGAATAATTTAAATGGTTGGGTTGTTGAAAATAATTTAAATTGTAAATTAAATTTGTTGTTTCATCTTGAATGAGGGTTGACTCCATTAAATTGTTGCGGGCAATTAAACTATCGTAAATTAAATCAGGATAGAGACAGTTTAGGTTTTTGGTGGTTATTTCAGAGCGGATATTTTTAAATAATTTCAAAATGCTGGTGGCTAGTTTTGATTCTGTGTAAATTAATTTTGGCGGGTCTGGTTCTAATTCTGATTGGGGTTGTGGTTCAGTTGATTGGGAATTTGTTAAAGTGCTTGAAATAATTAAATTAATTAAAATAATTAAATATTTTTTGGGGGTCATTTTTGGGAATTATTTGCCAATCTTGAAATGGGCGGGGAGACTGAGTCAATTCGAAGGAGTGAAAGGCAACGAAAAGAGGGAGGGAGTCAACCAGAACCAGGTAAATTTTAGGCGGGAGATGAACTCATAAATCAAATTTTATTGTAATAAATCAAATTAAATAAATCATAAATTCGACGCTTGTCAATTCGTACACGTGCCAGTTGAATTAAATGCAGTCTATAATTTACATTGTAAAATTTGACCTCTTTTAAATTGGCTGTATTTTTTTTTGCCACGGATTCCTTTTTTTTGGCCACATAATTCAATTTTTTTAAATCTCATTTTCTGGCCACGGAACACATACTTTTGGCCACCGAAGATGTTTTTTTGGCCACGGAAAATGATTTTGAAAAAAATACTTGATCAAGTACTTTGTTTGTCCTTCGCCCCAGGGTGGCACGGTATGAGCTCTAAGAATTGTATTTTTAAGACAAGACTCTCTACATTGTATAGCTTATCTCAAGTTGTAAGCCCCATAAGACATTCATGATAGACCAGTCCAGGGAAATGAATGGGAATATTGGGAGGACACAGGGGAGGATTGGGATGGGAGACCGTCGACAGACGATCAAATCCCTATGAAAATAATAACGGACCAATTGTGGCTTGTAATAGGGCACTTTTTTATGCCTATGATTTCCCGACACATTCCCCATCCAAGGGAATTCCTTGGCCTTGTCCAGGCGACCTTGCTTGCTTTTTTAACAGAGCGGGGGCGGTTTAAACCATTCTTATCTTAGAAGATCAAAGTCTCAAAGATTTCCATTCCCATTTCTAGATTTTAATTTAATTTCAATTATAATGGCATTGGCCAAAAAGTACAGCGTCGTAGAGTTTGCTGACAATTCTGTAGCTGTTGTAGCTTCAGATTGGATCCATGACAGTGACAAAAAGTGCTATTGGCCTAATTTTAAGGGCTCCAGACTGACGTCGGCCGTCAAAAATCTTGGAACTCCTGGTCCAAATTGGAAAGAGTGGAACATTGTGAGAGTATTAATTTATACAGGTTTGTATTTAATTTCCTTTCACACAACAAAAACACCTTCAAAATATTTTGACTGTTTTGTTACTATTTTGAATTTAACTTGCGACTTAAAATTAAAAGCAAGTGTGAATTTTTGCAAATCTTTGAATTGCTAAAAATACTTTATTTATAGATGACTACAAAATTGCGGTGCGAATGTCAGCAAAATCTGAAGAAACATCGAACCTTGAATCACTCGAATCCGAGGACCCCCTTGAAGGGAGAGTGAAGGGCACGGTCACAAAAAAAAGAAAAAGGAAACCACGACAAATAAATTTTGATGAAAGTGCAGCCAGTAGTAATGATGATGATGATGAAAATGTAACTCCGATAAAAATTGTAGATTCAAAATACACAGCACCATTTTCTCAATATACTGATGACCTATACAAAGTAGTGAACTTTGATTTTGGAATGGGTAGACGTTAAACAAAATTGAAAAGACGAAGTGAAATGAAAATGAAATTCAACCAATCAAAATGAGTGACACCTCGAGAGATAATTTTTAGTACAAAACAAATCTTCTTTCTACAATTTCCAACTCTTAAACTCAATTAATTTAATTGTTTTTTCCTTATTGTTTAATTCTTACTCGTCCAACTCATTTTGTATCACAAAAACTTCATTAGAGTGTACTCCATGATGGAAGCTCTAAGTTTACCCATCCAATTAGTCTAGAGCTCCTTTTTTTGCCTGCATTTACCTGGAATTTCAAATTCTACGGCGCGAACCTTTCTAAGTTTCTATTTTCGTTTCGAAATTCTAAATCGTATTTTATTTATTTCATGAAAAACAGTGTTTACATTAAGTTAATTTGACAATGGAAAGTTTGTTGAGACCCCAGTCTATACAAAAAAATATTTTTATAACCCGGGTCAATGGTGATTATGTTGTGAATCGTGTTTTCATTCATGCCTTTTTAATCATACACATCCAAAGTATTTCTTTTAGATTATGTGCCTTTTTTTATTGAAATAATATATTTATACAAAATAGTTTCAAAATACAGTTACAATTATCAGTCGGAATAGGATCGATTGCGCACCGCATATCATGTTTAACTTGTGTTACAAATTCCTTGACTTTTATAATTGTTGTCGTTTCACAATCGGAGAAACGAGCAACGAGTATTTTAGTAGACATCATGTTTAAAAAATTATTTACAGCGTCGGTCGATTATTTACAGTTTAATTTTCTGATATCACATCGCTAAAATGTCACATTATCTAAAAGAAATACTTTGGATGTGTATGATTAAAAAGGCATGAATGAAAACACGATTCACAACATAATCACCATTGACCCGGGTTATAAAAATATTTTTTTGTATAGACTGGGGTCTCAACAAACTTTCCATTGTCAAATTAACTTAATGTAAACACTGTTTTTCATGAAATAAATAAAATACGATTTAGAATTTCGAAACGAAAATAGAAACTTAGAAAGGTTCGCGCCGTAGAATTTGAAATTCCAGGTAAATGCAGGCAAAAAAATGAGCTCTAGACTAATTGGATTGGTAAACTTAGAGCTTGCCTCATGGAGTAGGGTGTCTTGATTTAAAATTCTCACAATTAGCTCATTAGTGTTTTTTTAAGCTTGACCCACGTACCAAATCATAATCAAATTAATTATAAAGTTCATAAAAGTCCCATCACATCCAAAAGTTTTTTAAATTAAATTTGTATTGGAAATATCATGTAAATATGAGTATGTCATCCTTCACGTTTACTCAATTTGAAGGGAAAATATTTATAGACGAATTCGAGCCCGCCATTGGTAAAAATGATGAAATCGATAAATACACTTGTAACTTTTATAAGTAAATCGATTGTTAGTTACACCCTTTGTACTTTCCAGTTGACGGTGGTGAACCAAGACTCTGGATTTTGTATTCCTTTCCCCATTTTTATTTTTCATACACATTTTGTCATGAAGGTATGACGTGAGAAAAAAATTAAATTAAATTCGAAACAACCTTTAATAATATTGAAACGTTAAAAAAAATGAGGGCAGGATATAGTAAAAATTTCAACCAATCATGGAATGCCAACTCGGTAGCCTTGTAAAAATATTCTCTCTGCAATTTCCTTCTCAAACTCGGACTCATCATTCAAAAACTTTTTGTTTCTGGTAGACGACTTGTTTGAATTCATTTCAATTTTGTGTCATCATATCGCCAAACTCCACAAGGGTACCATCATTTAAAATGACCGTCAGTTAATTTAATTGAGTTTTTTAAAAATTATTTGACCGTAGAAAATCCAAAAAAGACTTTCAATAATCAAGGTTTGAAAATGGGCGGGAGATTTCTGAATGTAAAATTGGGTTGGAATTTAATACAACCATTGAAATGTGAGGCTGCCCTCCTGTGGTGGGTTCTCCTCTCATTCTCAGTCTCCATCTTGAAAAGTTGTGAGGGGTCAATTAATGGGAGGATGGAGGGGGAGGGGAGGGGCCTGAATTTGGGGGATGAAATAATTAATGACCTTCCCTCCAACTGTCTCCCCCTCATTCTCGATATTTCCATCACCCCCCGTTCCTATGACTTTACCCCTCCCCTTCTGGGACACCATGACATGACCCATAGTGGCCACAAGGTCACTCACAAACAACACGCAAGGCCAATTGTCATTCGTCGACGACCTGGGAATAAAAAATTTAAATTATCCTTGAGTATAGAGGCTTTCAAAATCGGACAAGATCGAAAATTTTTGTTTTCTTTGTTAAATGGAAATTGTTACGTCTCAATAATTTTATTGCCAATTGACCGTCTCACCCCCCTCTTGATTCCAGAATTACTTGATGCAGAATCGTACGAAGAGAACTACTCGATTTTGGTTAAAATTTATTCTTGGTCACTTATCTCAGCCATGAAACTAAATGATATCATAAATATTGAACCAGTACTAACTATTTTTGTGGGTCATGGAAGAACCCTCAATATTTCATCTTTCTCAGAATCTCTCACAGAATATTCAGACTGGATTAAAAGTTCCAGACAAATTATTTTATTTCTTCAAGGAGATCCAATTCAAATTGAAGGTCAATCAACAACTAAATTTAAAATAACCGCCCTATATTCAAGATTTATATACGAAGGATGGTGGATGAGTTTGTTTGACACGACCGGAAATGATTCAATTCATTGCCCCAATCTGGACACTCATCATCTTGAGAGAGGGAGAGGAGGAGGAGGTGGGGACAGTTCAGCTTATACAGAATTTTCAAAATGTTTTCAAATTAAAATTCAACAAGTTCAACCAGAGACTTTTCTAATTTTTCTCAAATATCCAGAGTACGAAATCATTGAGTGTAGTCTGGAAGGTCAATCACCCTTCACGAGGATGAAGGAAGGTCAAGTGTCCCTCCAGGTGGCAACAATTGGCTCCCTCTTGTCCTCCCTCAATGCAACAATCTGGACTACTTTTAATGGGTCGGAACGTTTTAAAAATCTAGAGCCATTTGATTTATTACACCACGTTCAATTTACAACTCGAGAGAGTTATGATAAGTTCAATTCAGAATATTTTTGCACCACCAAACAAGTTGGGTACAATTTCATCACAGCTGATCGGGTCGTTAAAATTAACGAGTTTCAGACACCCCTTGGAGTTTACACACGACCCTTCGACCCCTTCATTTGGTTCCTTTTTCTCTTGCTAATTTTCATGACTGCCCTCATCTTTTCCTCCCCACCACCTCAACGAATTTCCTGGACTTTTTTAAAAAACAAATTTGGCGGGCTTCTGTTTTTTCTCTACCGTATTATGATGGAACAAACTGATGAAGAATTTCCATTGGATAAAGGTGGAGGGGCAAAAAGGGATAAATTTAAATATTTATTCCCGGTGTGGCTGTTTGGAAGTTTTATTTTGGTGAATGAGTACCGGGCTGTCCTCCACTCTGACCTTGCCGCCCCTTACCCATTCAAAACAGAATGGACCCATCTCACTCAATTCTATTCAGAGAAACCTGAACGGGCTGGGTCAAAGATGGAATTTATTTACTACAGTGAAATTGGTCTAAATTTGTCCTATGGAATGACTAAAAATGTAATACCTGATGGACCATGGACCTTCCAAATTGTTTACAATTGTTTTGTTCAAATTTGGAAACAATTGTGAGACGTCGCCTTTAAGCATTCTCTGAATTTTAGTTGGTATGAATATTATTTGCCATGTTACGTTCAATGTCGGGATGCAGCGATGGATGAATGGTTGAAGGAACACAAGGATTGGCAAGATGATCCATCTCAAGAGATATTATTTACTTACAACACAAGTTGTGAATCATTTTTGCCATGTCAAATGTACAAAACAAAGATCAAACGGATTAATCAGACAACTTTTGTCCCCTTCCATGACCTCCCTCAGCTCATTCAGACTCGCCTTCAATCCAACGGACCTCGTAGTGTGGTCGTGATAAGATAGGGTGAGTTTGAATTGTATTGGAAAATATTTAAGGAGGAAATGAAGGATGCAAAGATGAGGGGGGAGACCCTTCGATTCTCTCATAACAAAAAATCGTTTGAAAATGATGACTCCTTCAGTGATTATGAAGGATGGCTCATGAAGCCAAAGTTGGGTAGAATTCGACCCTGGGCCATTCAGCGACGAATGGGGCGTCTAATGGAAAGTGGAATCTACTGGCTGTGGGAGAAATGGGATGAGCTCAGATTCAGACCACAAGTCAAAATTGCAAAGGACGAATTTAAGGCGGAAGCAATTGTTGAATATTTAGACTTGGGTTTCCAAAATTCGGACATTTATTTAATTTTTCAAAGTTTTTTCATCTTAATCAATTTGTCTGGAGTGGGTGGAGTCCTTGAATTGATTTGGCATTTTCGTCGTTCAATTCTTTACCACGTCGTTAGATTGACCCTCTTGTTTTTTAGAGGATGTAAACAAATGGTAAAGTATACTGAGGCAAGATTTTTGGATATTTGGGAAATTTTTTCCTTTCATCGAATTGGAATTGTTGACTTGAGTTGGCGGCGGAATTGGAAAAAAAATTATTTATAATTCGAACAAGAAAGAATTGACTAGACAGTTGATAATATCAACTTGATAAATTGATAAATACTTTATTTATTTGAAGTTTGAAATAGTTTAATGTTTAAATAAATCAATCGAGAGATTAAAATAAGAGTTTATTACAGTAAGAGGTTGAGAAGCCGACTTAAATTTGTCAGCGAGAGTTGTTCTGAAATTAGAGAATTGGGAGGATAATTGAGAGGATGTGCTTGACCGTCATTTGCGTCATATTTTATTGATGGCAAATGTGGTTGTTGACTAAAAAGGATTTTTTTCAGAAAGTCACTTGTGGCGACTAGAGGAAAAGTTCAGAAAGTAGAGTTTATGACAGTTACGTCACACGCAACTCTAACAATATAGAGAATTAATTGCACAATTAAATTGAATTTATTTTTATAATATAATAAATAATGTAACAAAACCATCCCGCTCCCTCCCCCGTCATAATTTTTTTTACCAAAAACATAAGGTCAAATTAAATTTCTAACTGAACAAAAAAAGAAACTTTAGACAAGTGAAATAATGGTAACTTTTTGTGAAAATGTTTTTGGTTCCTGGTTGAGAATAATTTATGTTTTGGTAGACAAACAAGTTAAAAATGTTGTGAATTATATTATTTTGTTTTTTTTTCTTTTGGATGTCATAATTATGTGGACAATTAAATTAATTTTTTGTCGATTCCATTTGAGCAACTCAATGGAAAATTCTAGTGGTGGAGTCCGATTGTATAAAGAACCGAAAATTGTTAAATTTATAGCACTTAGCTGATGCTGCAGCATATTTAAGCTTGGTGCAATCATAAATACAGTCTTGTGATCAAGTCTGATTCCTTGGGGATCAAATTTGATCACAAGTTCCTGACTGAAGTACATTCGGCTGTCGGCTATTTTGCAGATTTTAGTCGCTTGTCGGCCATTTTGCATTTCGTTACGATTGGTGGTAGTTGGTATTACTTAAACAGGTTCACCAGTTAAAC
>JAQIVZ010003179.1:0-15470 GCA_034700945.1 Arrhopalites spinosus
GATCACAAACACCAGCAATTTTATTGAGAACTCCAGCAAATATTATTAAAATGCCAGCAATTATTGGCACATCAATTTTATTGTGTGGCAAACGCCAGCAAATTTATGCAAAATCCTAGCCCATTTCTGTTTTCTTGAATTCCGGCCATAGTTTGAATTTGAATTACCGGTGAAGAATTTTTTTTGCGTAAATAGAATAAAAAAATGCAATTAAATAAGTAAATTAAAGTTTACGTTAATTAGACAGAATTTCAGTCAACAGTTTATGATATTCTTACTGAGTTTCAGAATTTATATTTTTTACTGTTTTCAGGAATAATAAATTATCACATCAGGCAAGTAAAATAATTTTTAAAGAAAAAAAAATAATGTCACCATTTCCATTTCAAAAACTTTCAAAATATGTTGCAAAAAATTATGGTTTGTTCTCTTTGTGTAGCTTGACAATAAGGATCACAATAATCTACTTTTGCTGAATTTGACTTTTCGTCGGTAAATGAAAATTTTATTATAAAAGTTGTTTATTTTCATTTTAATTTATTAAAATATCCAAATTGAGTACTTTTACCGTTTTAAAATTAAAACCTAAAAAGTAAATTATTGCAATTTCGATTGTAATAATAAATGATTACAAATATATAACAATAAAATTGTAACCACCTCGTTTAAAAATTTCATAAATTCATTTCACAATTGATGCAATTTTAAAAAATTAACACTCAGCCAAACTCTGTACAATTTAATAATATTTGCAAGAGGAGTAAATATTTTGTGTGAACCACAAATTGTTTGAGGGAGCAAAAATATTTTGAGGGAGTGATAAAATATTTGCTGGTCCTTGAAATTATTTGCTGGAGGTATCAACAATTTGCTGGGCTTTGGAATTATTTGCTGGCGTGTCAACTTAAATGCTTACAATTACAATTATTTTGCGGGAGCAGTCGGTTAATTTGCTGGAGCCAAAAATACCACCCGTTTAATTTCACAAAATAAAATTATGTTTTTCTTGTAGGTATGATATTCGCGGCATGAAATTCTATTGGTGGAGGAGGAGCTTAGAATTATTTAATTTCCGAGTTTCGTTTTGCTCAATCTATCTAATGTACCAAAAAATTTGGAGGAGGGCCAAAGTGGAGAAGGCAAATAAAAGGGCGCTAAGAATCCAAAGGAACCCATTGGCAGCGTAGAGGACATGATGATACCCATGGAAAATGACCAATGGGACAAACAGAAAATATCGGAGGAAATTTGACTCTTCCGGAAGAATGGAAGTGAGAAATTCGGGAGATTGAGGTCGCACAAAGACCATAATTCGCAAAAGGACGACCAATAAATTGAGTCCATAGTAAATAAAGGAGAAAATGTGCCCACAAAGTTTCATTAATTTGGACGCTACTTGCTCTGCAATAAAAATTAAAAACTAATTATTATTAAATTATCATTAAAAATTAATCAATGTCACTTGACTCACTTTCCCCAACTGTCGATTCCCCAATACTTTTAAAAAAGGTCAAATACTGTCCAACAAAAATGGGAAGGGTTTGAAAATTGAGAAGAGTTGTAATTTGAAAAACTGAAGGGGATGAAAAAAAGACGGTGGCAAAACTGGCAAATTGGGAATGAATTTGAAGGGCAGGGGGTGCATTTTCATCCAAATTAATTTGAATGGCGCGAAACAAGACAAAGGAAAAGTAGGAGAAAGTGACAAAGACGTTGGTGACCCACGAAAAAGACGGTGAGGGGGCTTGACCAATTCAATTCTATTTTTGACGTCATTCCAATGATACGGGTGAGTCTGGAAATATTCTCCATATTTTATTCCCTTTTTTATAAAGAAGAGGACGCGGGAGGTCAAGAGGGTCATTTTAAAGTTAAAATATTTTCTGGAATTTTTTGTTTCTATTTTCTTTGTAAGGAATTTGTGACTGGAAGGACAGGACGAGAAACTGAAATTGTAGACAATGTCGCCCAGAAAATATTGAAGGACGGATTAATTTTTTCCTTTGTTCAAAAGACCTTGTCAATCGCCAATTTTTCCATACATGCTCCATAAATTCTCATAATAGACATGACTGACTTGACCACGTATGGACAAGTCTCTCATGTCTGTGAAAAATGAACATGGCGATGTTGATTTTTTTATAAATAATAAAGCAAACAACTCAATTTACTCAATTTTAATAGAGACATAAAACTCTTTGTAGGAGAATTTTTCTGCAAAGAAGTTTATATTTTTTAATTGATGACAGTTATGCCCAATAATTTCAGTGTTAGTCTTGAAGTACATGCCCGTATTTTAAATAAAATATTTGAAATGTACCGCCTGTCAAATATTTCACGTGAAACAATTTTATTTTTTTATTCAAAGTAATAATAAATTGTCAAATTAATTTTTCTATTAAAAAACGAATATTGATCCTGATTCCTTCAGGAACGCCCTCAAAATTTTCAATAGGAAGATCCAAGAGGTTAGGCCAGGTGTCAAATTTAACATGCAAGGAACGGTGGAGGAGGAGGATTCTCACATGTTCCTTTGCGTGAGCAGCAGAGATCTATAAAATAAATGACCATGTTATGGAATGTCCATGTTTTTTTTTAAGTTTCTAAAAAAGTTAATTTATTTAATTTATAATGACATACGATTATATGGCCGCTGAGCACATTTCAAGTGACAAAAGCTTGAATACGTAACGTTATTTGATCCACACACTGGATCATAAATTGCCGTACAAATACAACTATCTCTTGAGGTCAATGGCCTACCGTCAGACAAGGACCCCATGGCTTCCCTTTGACCCAATAAAAGAGCCATGAAGATTGTCAAAATTAAATAATTCATGACCAACTGTAATCAGCAATAAAAAATTATTTCTTGAATAAGCTTAAGCTAAATAATTCCTGGAACTTATTTGGAGGAGAGTTGAAAAGTTAATGGTGGTGTTGAGAATTTTATGATAAAAAAAAATTCAAAAGGTTTATTTTGAGAGGTCAAAATGGCTTCAAGGAATGAAAGGCGTCAAGTCTGACAATTGTGGGAGGTCAGGGCTCCATAAGGAATTTATTAAGGGGAATTTTTTAATGGAAAACCCCAGAAGAGCCTACAGGTGAAATTGTTCAAAATATAAAATGTCAATCAATTTGTTGAATTTACTCAAGATAAAAAATTCTTATATGTAAGTAAGTACCTATAATACTCTAAGCAAAAATTACATAAATGTCAACAATAAAAAATTTAATTGAAATAAAAATAATTTTTTTTTACCCATGAATATTTACAATCACAAACATTGTAATTAAAAAATTAGACTGTACCCACAATGCCATAAGTCATAGGCCGGTATGGACCATATTTAAAATTAATTTAAAATTAATTTGACTTTTTTACAGCCATCCCGGTACCTACAATTGGCTCTTTGAAAGATACCTGTGAATTAACTCATTTAAAATTAAATGAGAAAAAAACCTCATAATATTGTTTTTTTAAATAAAGGAGTCCACTATACCCCATTTGTCAAAAGCGTCAAAAATGTTTCCACTTTTTCAATCTCAAATAATATTTGTAGTAGGTAGTGAGAACCGTGTAGGTATGCCTGCAATGAATTAAATATTTTTGTCCATATAAAAAGTACTTTAAATTAAGTTTGACTACATGCCCAACTGAATTTAAGATACAGTACAGAAAGGAAGAAAAAATCAATTTTAATGATCAAAATGCATGGGCCTCCTTTTAGGTAGACCGTTAATAAAAAAGTGGACAGCTTTCACCTTGGGTCGAGGGAAACTTTCAAACGCAATTTTCTCGCGTTTAATCTTTGAAATATTTTTTTCCCAAAAATAAAATGGAATTGTCTTTTTTGATTTATTTCTACCCTTAAATCCTTCATTTTGACCGAATCAAATTCATCAATTTGAGGCGGAGAGTGTCATTTAATAGTAAATTCTATTTTAATCAACGAATTTCATCAAAAAGACAAGGTAAAATACACATTCACATTTTTGGAATTCTCTGAGAAAAATTTTCCCTCCCTTGTTCTTTTATACTCAACAAAATTGTAATATTTAACTAAATTAAATTTTCCTTTTATTTTATTTCATTAACTGTACTCTTTTAACATTACAGATTTTTGTGGACTGGATCTGTCCATTTAATATTCCAATTAAAGATTTTAAATGTGACAACGTCAACGGAGAAAAGAATATTTTTTTTAAAAAAAAATCTTTTGACAAGTCTCTTCACAGTGAGAAGGTAAAAATATTTACTTTTTATTTATTTGTATGTCTGGATTTAATTTATTTAATGTAAAATTAATTACAGAATGAGACCACTATATTTAATTATAATTTTTATTTTCATGATACAAAAAGGTTCTGGAGTTTTCACACATACGAAGCCGAGCCAAATATAAACTTTTGTTGAAGCCCAAGGGGGCCACAATTATATTCAATTCTTTTTTGGGTCCTTTAAAATTACAGTCCCTTTTTATCTATCCCTTTGGTCCTTATTTTCCAAGAGAAATATTTTATTTTCTGTCTTTTACAACAAGCACTTGGGAAAAAGTTGGTTAGGAAAATGCCCCGACGGAGTGAGTTTAATTTGACATTATTTAATTATAAAAATATACATAATTTTATTATTGTACTAAATTATGAACTATTATGAAGTATCTAGTTTCCATAATATTTAAAATAAATATAATTTTAGTTGTATTTTAATTCATTAATTTTTCATTCAATTTTGTCTATGATTGTAGAGTCATACCAGGCCCCAAAATCCCCAGAGTATGTTCAAGAAGATGACCCTGTAGAAGAGGTAGTGTGGGGTGGTCACACATCCCATGGAGGATATTATTCCCAAAATGACCAAGGTCAAGACTATGAAAGTGAGAGTGAGAGTGATGAAGATGAGTCCAGTCAAGAAAGTGAAGACTCCCCTGAAGAGGATGAGGCTGATTATGACCCATATGTTGACGACGGGGCCGTACTCAGGGATGATGACCCAGAATATCGACCAGGTCATGCTCCTCGTCCTGTTGAGGAGAGTCTTAAAAGAAAATGGCAGCAAGTTTCTGATGAAGAAGAATATGAGGAGGAGGAGGAAGAAGAAGAGGAAGAAGAAGAAGTTTATGTAGAGCCCAAAAAGAAAAGAGGACGACCCAAGTCAACAAATGGGGCCAAGTCTACCCCAAAGAAGCCCAAGAGTTCTGAATCCAATGGCACGAAAAAACGAGTGCCCAAACCCAAAGCAAAGGCTCAAAAAGGAGACCCAGGATCCCCAGTTGATTTGGCACCTTTAGAAGAAAAAGAAGATGTTGGAACATTCAAGGAAAAGGCTCAACGCTGTCAAAAATGTCGAAAAGTGTTTAAGAAAGTTGAGGAGGCTATAAATTGTCTTACTGGTCATAATTTGGCTCGTTGTTTTTTTTGTTTCAAAATATTTGAGACAGAAGAACAAGTTTTATCTCATTATGATCAGGATCACCGAAAAGGAAGAAGACCGGGGACAACCAGTTGCCCAAAATGTGGAGAATCACTTTTATTCAAGACTGTCTCATTGCACATGATTGATTACCATATTATTTAAATTCTTCCAATTACAAAAAGTGGTCTCTTTTGTTCAAAATTCAAATTTGAAATTGTAATACCATTTTTTGATTAATAATAAACATTACTATTATTCAGATTTTATAAATTTTAATATATCTTTAATTTTCTAAAAAAATTAAATATTCATTTTAAACCCTTGTCCATTTCCATTTTATTTTATTTTCTCTTTTAAAATTTACATTCAAATTTTATCTCCCTCATAAAATTAAAAATTTAGAAAGTGAGAAGAAGAGTGACAATTTTATTGAAGGCAAAATCCACAAAAATTGGAGTAGAGGCTCTCTCTAATGTTGAAAATTGTCCACATTTAATTCCAATGGCGGGAATAGACTTGCAGGTTGTCCTCCACAAATTCCTCTCAATTTTGAAGGTCAACCCTTGAGAAGTGACCTCAATGAATTGGATGAACTCTTTCAACTTTTCTGGAATAACAAAGGCCCTCCCCAGCTGAGCAATGTAGAGGATGACCCCTATGAAGAATTGGACCACACAAATAATGGCAAAATGTGAATGGCTTGACATTAATCGAACTGACCCAAAGCCTCCCATTATGGCCAATGTTATATCGGCTATTTTGACAACAAAAATACTCTTACACCATGCCAAGTTGAAGAGGACGAGCTGGAGATGGAATATTCGAGCGGCCTTTCCAAATTTCTTCAACTGGTGCCCATGAAGTCTATTCTGCTCCGATCTGATCAAAAATAAATAATTTTTACATTTATCACAAAACATCATTTAGAATTTTTACAAGATTCGCTCCAGGCTGACCAACTCCCGAATTTTGAGGTCAATGTCAGAAATCAAGCTGTTCATAAAAGACAAGAGAAAATAGGCTACAAAGTGTCCCATACTCATGTACATTTCAAACAAGATCACGTCCACTAGAAGGCAGGTCAAGAAGGTCACCAGATTTTGCCACCCAATGGGGACACTCGAGTACAAAAGAATTGGAATTGACGAGTCTGCCAAATAGAGAAGGGGATAAATTAACATGAGAGGATATATTTGAACCGGCAAATTTAAAATGAGCCACTCCCTAAAGTTTCGTCCTTTTTCTCTTCGTTTTGTGGATGATCTCCATTCAGAACAGAATTGCCCAGGGAAGTTGTTAAAATTTTAGGCAGATTGACCGTCAATTTGAGAACGGATTTTTCTTGATAAAATTCTTTAAACAATTTGACAGTGACTTCCGGCCAATTGACAAACATTTCATTGAACCAGAAATTGGGAGCAATAAATTCAGGGGTGATGACAAAATCTACCCCCCTACCCCCGGGGGTAGGGGGGTAGATTTTGTCATCACCCTAAATTCAGTTACCAGAATGATAATGATGGGAAGTAATAAATGAGTATTTTGTTGACCCATCAAAATTGATCCCAAGATTTTTACAACACAGTGGAAAGTGTGACATGCCAAACTGAATTTCCAAAATTTAAATATGCGATGGCGCCAAATAGAATTTCGAATTTGGAGTGTACCACTAACTCGATCAAATTGAAAGGGGTAGACATTGAGTTGACAGAGAAGGTCAAAAGATTTAAAATTTAATGCCAAATCTTGCTTCGTCAGCATTTTAGAGGACTTTAGTTTTTCAGTGAGAGAATTTAGAATTCTTTAGAATTTAGATGCACAAAAATTTTGTAATATTTGCCGTGAGTGTAAAATCTTCCACGACGAAAAAATCTCCACCGAACCTTAAGCATTACGTAAATGGGACAAAATATTCTCCGTCCCATTTACGTAATGTGAAAAATCAAACCTCCGTCGATCTAGGTTCGGCGGGAAGGAAGAATTTACACCCATGATATTTGCACAAAAATGAAATGAAATGAATAAAGAACAAGGGTAAAAGTTAAAGTTTTAGTTGTTTTATAACAAAAGAAATAAACTAAAATCAATCAAATTGGGCTTACATCCATATCCATTACATGAAGCCAATTTTAATCATATAAAATTGTATAATAATTTTAATAAACTCCACCCATTATAAATTGGTCGAGTATTAGTGAAACCAAAATTAAATTAATTTTGTGGTATTTTTAAATTTCATAAAAATTACACTCGTGAACTTTTTACAGTGAGAACCAAAATTAGAATTTCAGTGAGTTTTTAACTCACTTATCAAAAATTATATCGGGAGATAAATAGGGGCTTTGATGCTCAATAACTAAAATATGGCCCCAATTTGTCAAATAATTTCAAGTTCGGATCCAGCTTATAATTTTGGTAACCTCAAAAATTTGCCCTTTTTGCCAATTAACTATAAATCCTTTGATAGGTTTATACACTCGAGTTAAAAATTATTTTAATTAATGTGAGTGGCAGTGTACTTTGAAATTATTTTTCGCTTACTATTTAGTCTAAAATTACTTTCTGGTCCGTTGATTAAAGTTAAAGGTAAACCCCAAAAAGGAAAAGTTGAAAGAAATTTAGTGTCAGTTTGTGTCTATAAATTTAATTCCATCTGAGTTCCTTTATTTTCCGTGCATGTCAATTTGTCATTATTTGGAAAAAATAACTTCCCTTCATTTTAGCAAGTACTAAATTGAACAATTAAATTAATTATATAGGCAAATTTATTTTTGAATCCAGTCATAAATTTTTTGCGTCTCTCCCTTTATGTTTAAATTGATCCCCTAATTTTTGTCGAAAACTTTTGGACAAAAATCGGTCATCAAGTTTTCGACGAAAACTAATTGCGAGATCTCGGACAATAACAGGAAACGCGAATGCACTTAAAAAGCGCCAGACGTCTCACGTGATTGGTTATGACTCGAGTTGATTTTCCATTTTTCAGAGACTTCCAGAATTCACCTCTGTACCATTGCAAAATAAACACTTTTGTAGAATTCCATAGGTCCCTCAAGGTTTGAAATTTTCGCCAAAATCCTACCGCCAACTTTTGAAATTGATGGTGAATTAAAAGTCGAAAAAACCAAACCAAGTCTAGAATTCCAACCATCCCCGACAAAATTGAGAAAATGAAAAAACACTGAAAAATTAAATAAACATCGGAAGTGTCCAATCCCAAATCTTGATATTCTTTGACCCCATTATCTTCTTTAAATTTGACCTTTCCAGTATAAATTTCGTTCCAAAATCGAATTTCCTCCCAATTCTCCCACAACCAGTACAATCCACTTGCCATCAACTCAGCCATCCGCTTTTTCATGCTCCCGGGTCTTCGCCTACTCAATTCATTGTAGATGACCCATCCTTTAATTACACTGAAAGGGTCCTCAATTTCAAATTGTTTCCTATTTTAGGCAAAACGAATCACCTTCCCGTTTGACCTTTGGCACCTTATCTCTTCCGTAAAAATGTTCCAGTGCAATTCAAACTGATCCGCCCTGACTATAAGGACGCTCTGCAGCCTGTTCAAAGTTTCCCGAATTAGTGCTGGGACTTCTTCAGAACAGACTGTCCTCGTGACAAATAACGGCTCAACCACATTAAAAAACTTTTTACAGGACGAAATTGTGTAACAATTTTCTTCCTTGGACTCCCCTCTATCGTCCAATTGTTGAGCCACAAACTGGTCGTGTAAATGATGGCAATCTGTTTGACATGAAGCCAAAAATGGGTAAATAAACTGAAATAGTTTTGGAAAAAATTCCGCTTTTTCGATCCCATTTAAAGAATTCTTAACAAAATTATAAAAATTACTAAAACTCAGAGTACGCGCTACTCGTTCGATAAATTCTGTTTCATTAGAACAAAAACTTTGACCCAGGTCACTATAATAAATCCATTCCATCTCCCTTACTCTTTTCTCCGCATAAAATTCTTTGACCTGGGTCCACTCCGTGACGAATGGATAGGGTGAAGCGAGGTCAGAGTGGACTACGGCACGATATTCATTGAGAAGAATAAAAGCTGCGAGTAGCCAAAGCGCAAATAAAATTTTGAATATATTCACTTTTTTTATATTTTTCTCTTGGCCATTTTTGTTTTGTCCATCTTTTGACAATGAACGCGGCTCAGTCGTGTCACTTTGTTCCATGAGAATCCCAAAAAGCCAAAAAATAATGCCGCTCAGATTACCAACAAAAAGACAGAGACTCCATTTAAATTTTTGATTTGGTTGACAAAACGAAAACAAGAGGGCGGTAGTGAGAGTGCTGAGGATAGAGATGGAGAAAATGAGCCAAGTGAACGAGTCAAAAGATCGAGTGTAGATTTGAAGGGGGGTCTGGAATTGATGAATAGGGACGACCCTATCGGCCGTGATAAAACTGTATCCAGTTCTGGAAGTGAAAAACCACGACAGACTTGGAGCGCTAACTGGTGCAAATTTCAGTCCAGTGAACTCGACATAATGATTCAAAATGGTCTCCTCATCATTTTCTACCCATCTCTCATATTGCGTCTTATTGGTCGTAAATACAAATGTCGCATTGAGGGTAGACAAGAGGGAGCTAATGATTGCCTCTTTAAGTGACACTTGACCTTTCTTCAACCTTGCAAAAGGGGATCGACCTTCCAATTTGTGATGTAAAATGGCGTATTCTGAATTCTTATCGTAAATTCTAAAAGTCTCAGAAGGCACCTCCCTAATTTTTGTTTCGACACATTTTTCAAATTTTGGATAGGGTGACTCGGCTAAATTGGGACAATGAATTAAATCCCGCCTCTCTTTACCTTCCAAACTCACCCACTAGCCCTCGTCTACAATTCTATTTTGTGTGGGAATTTTAAATGGACTGGGGTCAGTGATGTCACTTAAAATATACAAATAAATTATTCGACGTACTGTCCAATACGTGAGAGATTCAAGGAATGAGTCAATTTTGATGGTTTTTTGGTGACCCATAAAAATTGTGTGAAGTGGGCTCACAAAATCCCAAAAAACTGTGTTGAGCATGGACCAATGGTAAATATTTCCAAGGACATTTTTTTGAATGGCTTCATTTTCACGCCATTCTTTTTTTACATAAAGTTGAGGAATGAGGAAGGGGTTAGGAGTATGAATGGGAATTAAAATAATTGAAATGTACCGCTTCAAATATTTTACATAAAGCAATTTCGTGTTCTGTTTTTTATAAGTAATTAATTCCAATATTGACCCTGTTTCTTTATGCAATGGACTGCTTCGAATTAGGATTGGTCTATTTATTTCTAGATGTCCTTGCGCAAATTTCTCCTTTTTTTCTAGACCCTC
Organism: Arrhopalites spinosus; assembly: GCA_034700945.1. NCBI lineage: Eukaryota > Metazoa > Arthropoda > Collembola > Symphypleona > Arrhopalitidae > Arrhopalites > Arrhopalites spinosus. The sequence continues at coordinate 10,770 of JAQIVZ010003179.1, forward strand.
TTGGCCCTTGTTTTCTGGTTGAGAGGTCAATTCATAGGCATCTCTTGTGCCGGAGATGTCGAGAATGAGGACAAAAGAACTGAGAGGGATGTGGCGGATGATTCCCTCTTGTAAATTGACCCCTCTGACCTTTACCCCCTCTATTTTGAAATCCTCTGACTCTCCATTTGATTCCAAGACTCCCATGTTGTGAGAGAAAATGAAGAGAATTATAAAGTAGAAATGGAATGGTTGCATAATTAAATTCATTTTTTAATTAAATTAATTTTGTGAAATTGAGAAATAATTTTTAATATTTTCAAATGTGCACGCGCACACTCCTCACAATAAAATGTGTGAAACTTTGAAACGATCAATAAGGAAGCGTGTTCATGTCACTGAAAGTCAAAGCTTGAAACAAGATGACAATTGAAGAAAATAATTGAAGAAAAATGTTTTTGTGGTTTTTAGTGGGAACGTTCTCAAAGGAGTTTCCATTTTTTATTTGTACTAAGAATTAAATGGTTTTGGTCGACTCAAAAATTGTATTAAGAAGAAAGCCGAGACATAAAATCCATTACAAGTTTTGTTCATTTTCGGTTTGTTTTACACTAAGAAAACGCCCGCCTTACAAAAATTGATTTTTTGTTCTTGATGGAATTGACTTAATCCACTTTGTCCCTGGCCTTGCTTCGATTAGAGATTAGCTCTGTTTATTGAGGCCCCGCTCCCATTTAGCGGATATTTCCTTAGTACACATGACACTGACATTTTTTTACACCCACAGAATCAAACAGGAGCCTTCCCATTATCTTGTTTAAAAACCCATTCATTGAGGCATACTGATTCAAAAGACCAGACCCGAATCATAATTGATTGAGCCACTTTTCCATCCTGAATTTTTTTTTACTTGGCGACACACCAGGGTCTAGTTGATGATCCGGCTTTTCTCCCGCACATTGACCCTTTTCCTTTTTTTGAGATGCGAGACCCGCTTTAGGCTCCCAAAACCACCAAAAAAGAGATACAGCACGAATAAAACTACAAATGACCTTAAAACTCGATTTCTTGCATTTGTGTAATTTCTATTTGAAATTTTTTACCATTTTTGTGAAGTAGAGAAATAATTTGACTATTTAAAATTATTTTTTATTTTTCTATGTAAATATAAATTAACATGTCACACCCTCGAATTCTCACTTTAAAATGTGGGTTGGAAGAAATGTCAAACAAAAATATTTTTACAAAAGTACTTAGACCAATCCATTTAAAATTTATTTATTTAAAAAAAATAGATCACGTGTCCATTGTCACTAAAAGTCAAAGGTTGGAATTTTAAAACCCGGAGTTATTTTATTGTACGTTTGTGATGGCCATTTGATTAGCATTCTTTTTTAAAATGTAAGAAGAAGATTGACAATTTGCTTGAAAACAAAATCAATGAAAATGAGGGTCGAGGCCCTCTCCATCCTTGAAAATTGTCCTGATTTTATCCCAATCACAGGAATTGACTTGCACGTCGTCCGGTACAAATCCCGCTCCATTTTAAGGCTCAACCCCTGTGACGTGACCTCAATGAGATGAGTCAATTTCTCCGATTTTTCTGGGATGGCAAACGCACTATTTAGTATGCCAATGTAGAGAACGACGGCAACAATGAGGAGGCCAAATAACATGAGCGCCAATGGGGGATGCGTTTGAATAAATCGAATTGACCCAAATCCTCCCATTACGGCCATGACTATGGCTAAACTTTTACCCGAGAAAATATGGCCAGACCAAGCCAAATTGAAGAGGATGAGGTCAAGTTGAAATTTGCGCGCTCTCTCCACAAATCGTGCCATATCCTGCTTTTTTAGGTGGCGGCCATTTTGACTGAAGTTAGAAAATGATTCATGCAAAAAATTAATGTAAAGTTAAAAAAATTAATTTGGAATTAAATTATTGCTTTTTTTAGTTACAAGTTACATGATTCGTCCAAAGGCGCCTAGTCTCCAGATTTCGACATCAAGGTCAAGGGGCATGCGGGTTATGAAAGACAAGAGAAAATAGGCACTATATAACGCAACACCCATGAAAACTCCACAGATGGCCGTCTCCACCAAGAGACACATGAAAAATGTCCACCAATTTTGCAAATTGTAAGGCACTGCACAAAACAAAAGAACTGGTATGGAGGGGTCACCAATGTAACAAAGTGGGTAGATCAATACGCATGAACAAATTAAGAGCGGCAAATATGAAATTAGCAACTCCCTCAGTGACCTTGACCTCCCTCCTATCACTTGTCCATTCCTCTCTTTCTCTTTTTTCTCTTCTTCTTTCTCCCACAATTTATTTTTAATTTGGACATTCCCCACAATGCCTTTCATTTCCAGGCCGAGCCTCGAGTCCTCCATTTGTGTAGCCAATGGCTGTGAATTGTCTATAGGGGGGAAATTCAAAATTTATATGATAATCATAGTTAATTTAACAAGTTGCCCCTGCGGGGCCCTTGCCCTCGGGGAACTTAATCACAATTAACGAACACATGTTGTAGTTGGTATCAGCCGACAATTAAATTGTCTGTGGCTAATACTGCCTACATGACCCAAAATGTTCGTCTATCCTACGACTGCACAGATTTAAAGTACGTCTTTAAGAACCATTGACTTATTATGTGGTATTTGGATTTTTTTAATTCAATAAAATTATTTTTTTTATTTTTTTTTCAACCCAAAAGTGCAAAATGAAGTGGGCCATTGTTTTCTAAATGCAACAGGAATTTCAAAAAGTTAGTACACGACCACATTCAAAAATTGTCAAAATTTTGAAAAATTTCAGTTTTTGAAGTTTCGAAATTTCAATTTTGGTTTCCTGGGACAAAACTTTGTGGATTTGGTCTTTGTAGGTCTAGACGAACATTTTGGTGTATCGGGCATGTGTTTGTTTCAAAGTGAATTTTCAAAGTAAAATTATGGGATAGGATACTTAATTAGAATGAGATTGACCTTGAAATGAATGAAATTCGTTGTGGAGGATGACGCTAATGGCCGGCCACTGGACAAACATTTTATGGGCCCAATAATTGAAAATTATATAACCCGTTGACAAGATGAGAATGATGAGCACTTGGTAAATTTTGGGGTCACCAAATGCCAAAGACCTTCCTGTCTGACCCAAAACATAACACATGTACATTAGTAAAATCAGTTGCCATAATTTAAAAATAATGTGGCGCCAAATTGATTTTCCAATTGTAATATGACCACTTTGTTGATCAATTTGAAAGGGGTAGACATTGAGGTGACAGAAAAAGTTAAATACTTTAAAATTGTATTTTAAATGTTGCCGCCTCAACATTGTTCAAATATTATTTGTGTTTATTTTTGGTTTGTCTCTCAAGTAAAGAACTGAGTAGTTGTGAGTCATGAGCTGGAATTTTATGAGAGAAAAGAGGAAGTTAATTTTCTGCTTCATTTTAGAGCTAATGAATAATTTAAATGTTGGCAATTAGACGACGTAGTTTAATTAACCAATATCTAAATTAAAGTGGTGCGGCAGTGATTTCTATTTAATTAGTTTGTGTACTAGAAACCAAATTTATGTCACCAAGGAAGTGTTATAAAGTTTAACTTTGGCATTTGGTCGCTAAAATTTTTAAGACGTAATATTAGAGACCCGAGGCTGATTGGCCCTCAAATTTTAGGCGGCAAACCATGAAGAGGCCTTTGTGTAAAATATTTTGCCAGGGTCCATTTCCGTGTTAAATTTTTAGTGGTCTATCAATAGTCATGTCTATCTTATAACAAACTGAAGGGTAATAATTACAACTAAAGAGATAATTACGGATTATTAATATTTAATTGATCCGTAATAATTATTCATCTCTCCCTTTATGTTTCATGTGTCAATGTGTCAATAACCATTAATTTGTGACCATTTTTGTGTCTATTTAAAATAGACTTGAGTTTTTTGTGTGGAATATTAATTTTTTTAGATAATTAAATGCCTGTCAACTTTAAGTTTGACGTGTTTGTAGTCTAGCTTATGCTTTGGATTTAACTGGGCAGTTAATTTTTTTTTTATTTGCTATTTTATTCTAGTCAACGCATATATACTATGTGGTCACCTTAAAAGTGAGTGACCCTTCATGTGTCACATACGATATAGAATAATGCAGACATTTAACTAATTAATTTCATCATTTTGCATTAAAATTAAATTAATTAGACAATAATTCGATCTGTGACAATGACATCAAACTTGTGAGGTGCATTAAATAAATTTGTCGCTGAATCGACGGATGGCTTGGGTGCATTTGGGTCGAACTCGATGTTGAATTTTTGGAAAATGTTGGTCAAAAATAAGAAAATCTCGTCACGTGCCACTGGAACAAATAAACCACAATTAATTAATGTCCATTCTCCAATCATTTTAATTGACAAATTAATTAATTTGGTGAAAACTCACAACTTTCTCCAACACAAACGCGTTTCCCCATGCTAATAAGTTCAATTGATGATTAATTAGAGGATGAAATAAATGAGGGATGGGGGAGGGGTTAATTGGAGATTACCTGAATGCGATGAGGGCGTCATTTCTCAAGACGGTTTGGCCGTCGGGACTCAAAAATCGGGTGGGGTTGAAAGAGTTGACATCCGGTCCCCAAATGGATTCATTTCGATGAATGTGATGATGATTCACTGCAATCCACGCCCCCTTTGGAATTGTGTATGACCC
>JAQIVZ010003180.1:0-15451 GCA_034700945.1 Arrhopalites spinosus
AGAATTAAATTCTCTACAAAACTGTGTTTTTGGAATTTTTCTACCATTTATAGTTTAGGCTGTAGGGGGGGAGTCAAGGGTTATGTGCTACCCTGTACATGACCTGCTTGGCAACTGAACATTGTCTATGCACCTTTTTCAATGTTATTAATAAAATTGTATGAAAAATATGATATTTAATAATTCTACACAACACAAAAATACATATGGGATGAAAGCGAGTGGCTATATTTTTTGTGAATATGATTCTCTATCATTATAAAAAATCTTCTCCCTTTTAAGTGTCTCAAATGTACTGTTAATGAAAGCTTTAAAAAGAACATATTGACAGGATAAATAAATACAAGTTAAATCTAAAATTAAAAGTCTTGTGTACTATGTATTACATGAGAAAACAGTAAAAAAATTAATAACATGAAAAAATGCATAAACGTGTTTGCTATATATTAAGTACTTAACCAAGTCATAACTTGTTTCTCATGTATGTGTGAGTGTGATATGAGAAAAATTCTTGATCCATGAAAACGTTACAGAATAAATACATTAAAATTAATAATACCTTTTAAAACCATTATTAATTTTTTTAAACACAATCTTAAATGGAATATTATGCTCACAAATGAAAATAAATGTATATTTTGTAAAATACAAGAAAAAAATTCTTTTTCCATAAAACGTCCTTCTCTTTATTAATTATTATTGATTCTACAACACTTTGGATGGCACAACTCAAATAAATTTGACAATATTGTTCTTATAATTTTTTTTTGTATAATCTTTCTCTTCCCCTTTAATGTGTATAGACGTAAACGTAACGAATATAATGATTCATTTTCCTTTTCAAGACGTATTTAAAGACAAAAAAATTATAACAGACGCTCTCTCGCTTTAAAACATTGTTAGAATTTAAAAAAAACCAACCCCCCAAAAAAATGAAATCACAATAATTTCAATACACAAAAATAATTTAAAATAACCCAAAACTTTACAAAATCATTTCCATGATTTCTCCTGTACTTTCCAGCGCATTGAATGTGTTAACAGGAGGTAGTAGGTACACATTTTAATTATTTTTTGTGCATTCTAAAGATATTATGCATCTCTGTAAAAATACAGAGAGTCTGTATACACAGTTTATCAAAGTTTAAGGTTATATATTTTTTTCATAGTGTATTACATATTATTGTACGACCGACTGAGTTTTCATCTTTTTGGTTCCACATTCAATCATAAAACACACCCCTTCCCTTCCTTCTCTTAACATCATCATCAATTTTGTATTACAATTCACCATACACATTCTCTCAATAATAATACATACGATTTAAGTACTGACTTGTCATAATTGCTTGGATTTACCTTTTTTCTTCTCTTTTTTCTTTCTCAAAGTCTTATAAATATTGAATAGACAGCCGGGTAAATCATTTTTTTATTTTTTACAAATGTAATATATATCTAAATTCTAAAGTTAAATATAATTAAGTAAATTTATATTTTACTACACAATTATAAATTTTTTAATATGGAAGCATCTTGCCAATTATTTGTTTTTCTCCTTAAAAAAAATTTCAATGTATTTGATATATTTACCTACATAATTATATTTTCTTCAGCCTCAAAATATTAAGTAAATGTCAACGCAAGTCCAGCGTTGACATTTTGACCGGTGCTCATCCTATCCCTCTTTTTTTTAAAAAAAGTCAACGTTAAATTACAGTTGTTGAACACAAATGAGAGGAAATGTTTTAAATGAATCTACTTTTTTAAATGATTTTCTGTAGTAACTGCCTATTCAGTCAAAAAAAAACAAAACTGCTAAACTTAAATTAAAGAAACCTTTGGTTTTTCTTAGTGAATACTCTACAATCCATAGTTACATTTTTTGTAACTCGGACTTGGAAAAAGACTACACGGAATAGAGAAAAAGAAGAATCTCAACTATTTGTGACTTGTATAAACAATTTATAAAATAAAAAATAATTTGATTCAATCCACTTTATGTACAAAAAAAAATTATTAGGAATAACACAGAGTCTAAATGCCACAAAACCCACAGACATTTAGTAAATTCTCTTTCGAGTCAGATGTAGTTAACAATGGATTCTGTGGGTGATGATTTTTTAAACAAAAACTATTTTAGGAAATTACTGAAATTGTCTAGCAAAAAGTAGTTTAACGGGAGAGAGAAATTAAAAGGTTCCTTTCATTCTTTTGTTATCTCTAACACACGACGAACCCAAAATTCCTCACTAATAAATGCATGGTAATGTAAACGTAAAACTTGTATTGATGATGATTGATCACAATTATAATTGTTTCAGCAGGACAAATATAATTTAAATAAAGTATCTTTATAGATTAATTAATAACAAAAACTTTGATGTGTATTCTATATACAAATGTTATAGCACGATTACTTTGAATCAAAAAAATACAAACAACAAAATAGTTTGAAAATTAATATAAAATAAAAGTATTTAAGTTGAGATAATTGTAGGATAAATATTTTTTGTAGACAAGTTAAAAACTAATCAAAGACAAAAGAGAGTAAGTAATTAGCAATTAGTAATATATGTAGTGGTAATAGAGTAAATAGGTAGAAAATTAATAAGTAATTATAGTTTTTTGTAACCGGGATTTTAACCTTGGGATTTATAGGTATCACAATTTGTACAACTTGAAGGGTAAGAAGAAAAAGGAAAGAGTTATATACTTTTGGAACGTTTTTTTTCCTCTTTTCTCGAGACGACTCTGGTCAGTCCCACGTTGTTTAATCACTCTCTGGAGATGGAGTAAAAAGGTCAATAAAACTCGCTAATTTACGGGTGTTCTGAGAGGAACCACTCGGGAACACAGTTGTAGTAATGACCACGACGTAAATAGAATCTCACTTGAGTTCACACACTCTTTCACTTTCTCTCCCCTGGTCATTCATTGCCCATGTAGAACCCTCCGCTGTAGAGAGAGAGAGAGCCAGGAAATTGATTTCAGATTATCTACCCTCTCTTATTATTCTCTCACTCCATTAATTTCATATAACATGTGGTTTTCTATACTTAATAATTTTATCTCTACTCCAGGATTCCAGGATAATGTCTCTCACTCTGTCCTTTTTCTTCCCATGTTTAGTGTTCATTTTTATCCCGTTGTTCAACTAATTGTAACCAATGGGATACCTATATATCCACCAAGACCAACTCTTGGATTTGACAAGGGCCATTTTAAAACCACTACACGCCATAGACCTTTTTTTAGTGTTATTTTTTTACAGAGTTTATAGAAGAAAGTTGAGTAATCGATCTCGATCAATATAATTATAGGTACGTTAATAAACAGAATAGATTCTCTCTATCTATCCTACATAGTTTTTTAGCTTAACTGGTACATATTTTTTTTTAAATCTAAATATTTTAACCTCTCATACACTCAAAATCTTTGAATTGTTTTTTTCCCTTAGTATTGTCGTGATCAAACTTATCCAGTTTTAAAATTATATTATATGTACTCACTATTATCTTAACGTTTTTCTCTCAAAAAAAGGACTTACGTATGTACATGTGTATATTACAAATTGTATGTACAACAATTATGTATGTATATACTTAGATCAGTCTAACGTGTAAATTGGCTACACATATAATTCTTTCATTTTTGTTTTTTTTTCTTCATACAAAACATAGGAGCTGTCAAAAATTTTACACAGGAATCATGATTATTTCGCCAAGCTATTATTTTTATTTGTAATAGTATAAGTATAGGTATTTATATATAATATACTTTTTTTATACGACAATTGCACCATATAGCTATAAACTTGACTCTATGCTTATACATTTTTTTTGCGAAGCTACAACTATTATTGTATTCGACAATGCAATTATTTTTTAAAAAATTCAATATGTAGTAGATACTATAAAAAATTGTACAAAAATTTCAACAAAAAAAATTCTTTACCATATTTCAAAAAGTACAAAAAAATGCGTGTGTTTATCAAAAAAAACTGAAAAAACTAATCCCATCATATTAATGATACTAATTAATGGGATACGTCTGAAGGTACGGAAAAACTAAGGTACAAAAAAAACAAAAAAAAAACCCTAAAATCTATCTATAAATATTAATTAAATATTATACTTTTAAAAAGTATTTCGTTAATGATTGAGGATCAGTCATTCCACTAACGGCAAAAAGTCCTCCCTAATCGAGGTCCGAAACCGCTATTTCTCAGAATTTGGCATTTTTATCCGTTGATTTGAGTTGACCTCGTCATAGTAAATGACGTGGAATTATTTGCTATTTTGTCAAATGAGCAGGAAAAATTAACTGAAGAAATGAGCGGACGGCCAAGTTAAACCAGCGTCATATTTTTCAAATTCGACGAAGTTGTATACAAATAATAATGTAAAAAAAAGAACAGAAAAACTTAGCCTAAGTTATATATATATATAAAAGTGACTATATTGTGCTAAACCATATGTACGTTCTGCAAAATATGATCATCAGGATGAAGTCCCTTGAGGGAGACATGATGATCAGTAGGTGTTCTATGTTTTGTAGAATAGTGAGATTGAACTTGAAAATGTTGACTGCGATTCAATAAAGGATTTGATGCCTCTCCTTGTTGAAGCATTTCAACTTTTCTTCCTTTACTTCCATGCATAGGATGATAATGGTCTCCCATTCTTCGCTATTAAAAAGAAAATTCAAACCAAAAAATCAATATTTCATATTTTGACCAAAAAAAAGAAAGATTTATAGGGACACAGATGTTACATAAAAGAAAACTTTAGTACAATTTGACTAAACGCTACCAATATATATATATGTATAAATGTACATTGGTAATAGCAAAGTAAATCACGTGGATGAGAATCACTTGCATAAGAATGTATTTAATAAAAAAAAAAATTACCTGTGCACAGATATTCTTTGTATAAATCTCAATATCATGTGGATATAGACCATGACCATCATCTTCAGAGAGATCAGATATGGACGCGCGTGCAGATAAGGGTTTCTCTATCTCCTCATAGACCGGATCTGCTCTAAACATACCTACACTAATGTCTGAATAGCTGCTTCCTCTCGCCGTCCAATTTCCATCTACACCCCCTTTTGAGTATAAACCTAAAATTCCAGCGTCAACAGCGTACCTATGTCCTGAGATACCACCTGAAATAAATAAAAAAAAAGAAAGTTTCATCATAAAGTACTGTCCATTTATCTCAATTAAACATTCCACTGTATAAAAACAATGGTTCATTCAAGTGTAATAAAATACATACCAGGCGAGGGATGGATACCAACATTTTTTGAATAGAGGCCATCATGACACCGTAAATCGACTGGTTGTCGACTCAAGGTATTGAAGGTAAGAAGACGTGAGCCATCCATCCTTTGTTGAGCGAAATGGTTATTATGTTCAATGACACCCACACCTCCCTGAACATTTGTATTAGGAGGCACTCCTTGTTGCTGAGAGTGTGTGGACATTTCCGTTTCACTCTGGGAGCCCTTGCCGCAATCACATAATTTAGAAATGATCTGAAAGAATATCCAAAAAAAATTGTACACAGTGCAATCATTTCACTTTCAAACAATACATTAAAAAGTCAATCATGTATTGGCAAATATATTTGTGTCAATCAATTAATCAAACTTACATCATCAGAGTTAAGCGAATGAAATATAAGAATAGCGATGCCCTGAAAGTTTCAAAAATGATGGTTATTTTTTGTCACTTTAATCATTGTCTATTAATTTGTCATCAAAGTCGCTTGATAAATACTCACCTGTAGGGCTAGACTCAAACTCGAAGAATATGAAAGTGGAAGGGAACTGGACTCTAAATCTAAGAGTCGCAGTGTCCATGTTAATGTCATCAATACAAGAATTAATAGACTCCCTCGTAGCCACGTTCTGTTTTAAAAGAAGGGGAGAGTAAAAAAAACAGAAATTATCATTTTAGTTCCACATTTGTCATAGTCTTATGGTATAATTAAAATCTTCCGGAAATGAATTGTCAAGTTACAAAAAAAGAAACACATTTTATTTATAATACTCACCCTGCATACGAGTACAATGCCTTCTCGTCGTTGGGCTTTTTGGGCATAGCAGAAAGAAGAGCGCAGACTTTGTATGATGTATACAGGAGGACAGCAGCCGTTGCCTGGAGAATGGGAAAAAAGAGAAAAAAAGAATTGATTTAAACATGATCAATACAAAATTTTCTGAAGAACCATTTTTCTTATTGGCTACTGTTCAAATTTCTCCTTGAGTTTGCTATAGCTTATTTAATTTTCGCAAGACATGCAATCATCAAACGAGTGCAGTATAAAAAAAATTTTTGTCTGGCCAACGAAACCATCGAATCAAGAAAGAGGAGCATCAAGTGTCTTATTACAAATTAAATTATGTTGAGAACTAAGTAAGTAATGATTTTAGTTGAATTATACGTCACTTTATCTAGCATTAATTAATTAATAAATAACAAGGACAAACCAAAAGAATGACGACAGCTGGACCCACAAAACACAGAAGAGTGAAACTAGTCTGAATCCAACAGTACTTGTCACTACTACGATAACTTCGGGGATCGAGGAGGAAAGACAAGAGAACGACTATTGCTGGGGACCCATACGAAACTCCATAATACCTGTGACCACAATATTATTTTAAATAAAATGTTACATTTAGTAAATGTTTTCAAAAAAAGGAACAATTCATTACTTTAAACAATTGCTCATAATTATTATTTCCTCACCATAATTTACGGGATAATCCATGCTCAGCTGCTTCCACCACAATCAAATGCAGATGGAACCCTGAAATAATAATTCAAAAAACCATTATATTCAATCGTCTATTTCAGTCCCTCGTGGATTTTCACCCAGAATAGATTTACTCACCGTGAAGGAAGAGCCACAAAATTGTAACTAGGGCAAAGTAATGTAGGAGGGCAGCTATGCCAGTACATAAGTAAGGATTTTGTGTTTGATGGATTCCAAACACAAAAATAATTTCTCCAATTAGCATGCTGATGAATAAATTTTTTAGTATCATTGTTTGAAATACCTGTAAAATTCAAAAAAAAAATATTTATTCAGAGTCAAAAATATTGACCATGTGCATTCACAAGTGATCATGCTCTCCTTGATTTTAATTAAATTTTAACGCTTCACTGAATCATCAACCCGTCACATCAAATCAACAATAACTTACTTTGCCATGTATGTAAAAGGTTGCTATGATTAGCGTGAAGACAAGGCACAGGATCTCTATCGCGGAGCCAAGAACTCCAATAATCTATGCAAAAGGACAGAAGAAAAACAACAATGAAATTACAGTAAGATCATTATGTTATTTTTTTTGTCCTGAGTGATGGAGTCTCTCCTTTTATTACAATCTACAAACTCATTTGTAGATTGAGAGTGTCATATGGACACCCCCCTTCTTCAAAACCATATACATACAGTCACAACCAACAATCATCATATTTGAAATGATGACTGTCATGATAATATAATACACTCTCAGACAAAAAAAATAACTTTATATGATTTAGCTTTGGAGATGAATGAGGAGTGACTACAAAATGACATGTCAACTCATTTATTTTCAAACCTGTAATAGCTGTGGAGTTGCAAGATGCTGGGGCGGCGGTTGAAGATCCATTAATATTGCAAAATTAGTTAAGTGTGTGCACTGACACATGGTATGCGTTCTGCAGAGGAGCAAAAAAAGGAATAATAATTACATTTTAATAATAAAATTTACTTTGTTCAAGACTCATTTAATCTTATGACATTCAATTTCAACATTACAGAGATAAGTATCAAAATAATTTTCTCGTCATAATAAAACTTTATAAATCACCAACATTAAAATAATGATAGACATTTTAGTACTTAGTACTTTACCTATTGGATTTTACTACTCGGCAGCCTTCTTCAGACCAGGAACTAAAAACAGGAAGAAATAAAATTCTTATTGATTCTTTTTTTCCCAAATTATCTTTTAAAATATTACTGGGAGTTGATTCTAAATATGCATTCACCCGCCGTCTATTTTATGAAGACACTTTTATAATTAGAGAGAGAAACATAAAACTAAACTCATTTCTAGAGTCAACTTACTTGAGCGTGTAATCCCAAAAGACGCATGCTGGATTAGATACATTGTCAAGCCACAAATGACGTAGTGTGAGTTGAACGGGTAATGCTAATTGGATATGGCGGCCTTGATTCAATGAGGCAGAAATTACACGGGAATTTACTAGTTTCCTAGTCGATTCCCCTTCGATAGGTTGAAGTGGTTGTAGGACCTACAAATAAACAAAAACAAAAAAAAGAGAAACATTTAATACAATGTATATATTGACTATCTTGAGAGACTACCACTACATTTTTTATCATGAACGAGACTGTAAATAAGTTACCGTTCAGACACTTACAAAATGAAGTCTTAAAAGTGTATAAAATATACATACATGGAAGACAATTCTACTGCAGTACATTTAAGTGAGAATTCTCTCTTTCCTCTCTCTCCGTATATCCATTACAGGCATTACAAATTTAGAAGAGTTTCTTATAGAGATTAGGTGTGAAATAAGTGAGTGGCCAATTGATGACTTGATTAATTGAAATAATTGGATACGTGAACATTTTATAGGCATGAGAGTTATACCACGTTGGTCGTAACGAAGTGGCCAACGTCTCTGAGGACACACTTCATCACATGAGAAAGATTTTTTGTACAGAGAGTGAGAGAGCTAGAGGAATGGAAAGAAAAAAAAGAGAGTGGTTTGTGGAAAGAGTTGAGCTTACGTTTTCCAGATTTTTATAGGAGAAACACACAAGTCTCACAAGTCCACCATCACTATTCTCCCGCAGAGCTTCAGCAGGCATTGATAGGACGTCACCCATACCCCATTGGTCTGTAGTTTCTAATGGAAAATTGATTTCTCGAACGTTGTTCGCTTCTATTGCATAGATCGTGGTTACTGAATCACAAGAAGAAAAAAAGAAGAAGAAACAATCAACATCCCATTGATCGTGTTGTTCTTTTATACATATACATACATATACTGTGTACAATGTACATGTACAATTTCAATTCACTGTGTACGTAGTTTGTGTTTGCATGTGGGTGTGTGGAAGGTTGTCACTAAAACTAGTACATGTCGCATGGCGTGATGTATACAATGAAATGTATTGTTTGTAGTAAAAATAAAATGTCGTCAATCACTTACAGATATTCTTGGCTGATTTTCTTAGTGTTTTTTCGGATGTGACAACATTGGCAAGATTAAACGAGTTGTCCTCAAGTCCAACCAAAAGGGAAGTAGCAATACCCATTTGATCCCCAAAACTGAGATCTCTCCAAGGGTCCAATCTCGTCTTCTCTAAAAGATTACTTCCAGACTCAAGAATGAGCTGGAGAACCTCCGCCGCTAAGTCTTCTCGGCTGTTTTGATTTGTCAAACTCCTCAGTTGGCCATTCATCCGTGAAGCAATTGTCTTAATAATCTTTACAGCTGCCGCTATATCACCTCCGTACATCTGTTTTGTACTCGTCACTTGAGCCAAGTCACCTTTACGCACAAAGAAAAATTGTTGTTTCAATTCAATTCAATCAATTTAAATTAAAAGCTATTGTAAACAAAGAAAAAAGTTTTTATTAATAATAAATCAACTTTTTAAAAGGCAACTCACTTGCTACACTTGAAATTCTTTCACCGTCAAAAACTCGAGCCTGTTAGAGTAATACGGAAAAAAAGGGCAGACATATCAAACTCTTGATCTTTTTACAATCTTTTTTATCCTACAGCTTAACGGATTTCTTATTCCATCACATAAAAGAAATAAAACAAGGGATTTAAGCGCACCTGTAAACTCAAAAGCCAGGCTGATTTGCAGTCACTAAGGTCTGGTGAGTCGGGATACCATATTGGCAATTTATTTTTCTTATGATTTTCTACACACTTCCATCTCGCTAAACCTGTGGCACAAAAGCATCGTTATATATCACATCACAGTATTATATCGCCGTATCGGAGTTTAATAATAATCAATGTAAAGCGCTCAACCAACCTGCGGCTCCACCGGGACATGGTTGTTGTACAGTTTCCCCAACGATGGTCCAGTTCCAAAACATTCCCCTGTCATTCTTGGCCTCACAGTATCTTGCCATATCCCGTCCTATTGTAGTAACATGAGAAAATGTGTATAGAAAAATATTATATGCCTTCTCCCTCCCTTGTAATAATACTCCAAGTCCAAACAAACATCAAAAAGCGTTTCATTTTTATAAAAATTCTACCAAATAATAATACTCGACTATCATCATAACAAAGGCACACAACATAATCATCATTATATTATTATAGTGTGAGCGAGCAATTAACTATGCCCTTTAAATGACACACACACATATGTAACTAGTGAAGGAAAGGTCTATTAAAATAGAAAAAGGAACGCTCATTAAAATATGAAATGGGGAAAAAAATAAAAATGAAACCCTCAAAAAGTGTCATCTTACCAGGATGCGCTTTCTTCTCGTTTCCTCCCCTTTCCCTCGATTCATCATAGGGACTCAGTGCAGTACTTTGTGTAGTTGGGACAACCGGGCGAACTGTCACGGTGACAATTTTCTCACTTTTATCAATAAAACCGCCATTTTCCACTGTTTTATCCACATCTGACCACATGTTCTCACTTCCGGTGTTACTATCTTGTTGTTTTTGTTTCTCAACTTGAGCTTCCCAAGCCCAATTACTCTCAGTTACCTCACCACCTTCACCTGGCCATGACTTGTACTCATTTTCATAGCCTACGAGACCAGGACGTTGATTAACAATGTCTTTAATTTGTTCCTCAGACTCGGAATCACTGTCTAATGGCGGTAATAGAGGGTTCACTACACTTAGGACGGCACTCGTGGTATTTGAATTCGATGAGATTACTGGCATTAAAGTAGTCACAATCACGGGTGATGATGGAATCAAGTCTTGAGGACTCAACCGCACAGAAATATTAATTCCACTGGCCGTCGGAAATAAAGGGACATCTACAATTATTTGGCCGGGTAGCCCTTTTGACGGCGTCGTACTACTCAATGAAGTTGACTTAGAATTGATACTTGAGTCCAAATTTGTCTTCCCATACCAGGGTGATACTGGACCTGAACCCGATTTTACCGTCACGCTTCGTGGTGTCGTCGTCGACGTGAGCGAACTCGCTAAAATTACATCAATCATTTGCATTTTTTTAGTATACTTTTTTTTTCTCTCTCTTCTTTCTTTTTCGCTTCATTCACATGAGCAATATTTTTTATGATATTATTATTCTACACGACTACATCTCCCCTCGTCCACAAAAAAAAACTTTTCGAGAGTTAACTTTCTTTCCGTATATGAATTATGATTTTTGCGGTTATTCCTTTTTTGGGGTCCCTACCGCACATTCCATGGATGCACATTCTAAACAACTTTATCTCTGTCGTAAGCTACTGCCACCATCAATGACTTCATTAGATTCCGTTCATATGTACAAAAAACATTGCCCTGTCTCCCAAATACTCTTGTGTCCCCTATACTCTCTCTCTCTCAAAAACACCAGAATTAAATGGATCTGTCTGTAATGTTATTTAACTGCGAAGACTAAAGGGAGAGAGAGACTGAGTTCCCGATGGAAATCACCGATCAGCTTGGATGGTCCTATATCCTCAATTCATATCTGTGTGTAGCACCCCTATATAAATATGTACTACATACATACAACAATTCTAAAGCACAAGAAAACTCAGGGTCTCTTCGCCAGCTATTATAAACAGCGGAAGCTTGTGCTTGCAGCTGGTGCACAAAAATCTGTACACACAATAACTTAAACCATTGTACATAGAAACCATGTGCACAGACTGTCTTCAAATGTTTCTCTCTCTCTCTCTCAAACTCACATACCTTCTATGGACATAGCTGCGTCCT
Organism: Arrhopalites spinosus; assembly: GCA_034700945.1. Lineage (NCBI taxonomy): Eukaryota > Metazoa > Arthropoda > Collembola > Symphypleona > Arrhopalitidae > Arrhopalites > Arrhopalites spinosus. The sequence goes on from JAQIVZ010003180.1 coordinate 11,984, forward strand.
TATTTCTAAAATAAAAAAATCCTCACAGTACACAATACAATGTAAATTGTAAACTTTCAAGAAGCTGAAATGGTTCATTCAACCATCGATTAATTTTCTCCTTTACCCTGTAAGCTTTTAAATTTTAGTTTACCTTTTTCTTCTTCTAGCCTACAACTTCTTCTCTCCCCCTCTTTCTCCTCTCCCTCTCCCAATGTATATTATGTACATATATATTTCCTTCATTTTTATTACTACAGCTCTCTTTCCGGAGAGTATCGCTACAAACTCAAATATTCCATTTTCTTCTTCCTTACAACTCTTACACTTACGTACACGCACACACTTTTTTTCTCTCTCCAAAACTCTAAAAAAAACTTTTTCCAGCACATCGACCAGGTTCTAATAGTTTAAGATAAAAAATTTAATAAAGAAGACGGGAATTACCTGGAATACACTGATACTGGACCTCGAGGTACTTCTGTGAATTTAGAAAAAGAGAAAAAAAAATTGTTTTTTTATATTTAGAAAATGTTGAATCAACACAACATAATAGGGACGGAAATTGAAATATTTTTTCTTACACAAAGTCATGAATAAAAAAAGAAACAATCAAAGACGACGAGTCAGTCGTTATTTCACAAACTTTATCGTTGTAATCTCAAAAAAAATTATATTATTAATATATACAGACTTGGATTTTTTTATTTTTTTTAAAGACTTAAACTGAAATAATGACAACAGCTTTCAAACGACTTAATACTTTAATAGAGTTTTTCAAATCCCTACTAAATTAAACAGGCTAGTGGTAGTAAAAGTAGATAAATAAAAAATTTAAAACTTTCTTTATTGTTGAGTCAACACAAGACACAAGGTAAAATTTTAAAACTAAATTCAATAGACTTTTATACAACAAGAGATTATAAATTTCAAAAACTTTCAAATATATAAATTACAATTATTATTATTTATACTACCAAAAAACTTTGTTCATTAAATCATGACCATCATAATATTTCAATTCTTAGGACTATTCATAATTATTATTCTCATCAACTGAATAAAAGTATACGTAGAAACTTACTTGAGTTCCTGGACAAGGATCACCAAACACGCTGGTACTTGCCATGACGTTACAGTTCTTTTGATAATTGCACCTATAATGAATACCAGCAAAAAAAAATTCTTTTAGATATTACAAGTGACTATTATCAAGGTGATCAGAAGAAGAAGAGAAAAAAATTAAGAGCTAGCAAAAAGGAATTGATGCCGACGTCAACAATTAATATATTATATATAGGAGGAGAACTGTTGAAAGCTTTTTTTTTTCATTTTAGTACCGCTAGAAATTGGCAACAAGACCATATAGAAAGGAATGAGAACATAATAGCAGGTATCCCACAAAAATGTAAGAAATTCAAGCACACAATCATCATCTGCAATTACCGTTCTCTCAAAAATTATGATGTGTCATTATTAGATTATATACCCTCTTCAAATCATTCCCAACACAGTGGCAACAATCTTTACAATGAGCAACTGAAATTTTTTTTTTAGTTGGACTTTAGGCACGAGAGAAATCTTTTCTTTACCTCAACATAAAATTTAATTGACAATATTATTATTATATCTAATAATAATGTCTACTGTGAGAAAAATCTTGCAATTGTATCTCTCTCTATACAATGTAGACAAAAACTAATCAGTATATAACCTATACTTCTATTCTATTTTTAAAGTCACTAAAAATATCATGATACATCATGGCCATATTGTCCTTTTTGGATTTTCTTAACAACCAACTTTTACAATTAATTACTCGCTTTTTGTACAACTACATTTTCATAGTCCAATAGTATGACAACTGTACAGTATAGCGAGGCAGCCTTCACATTAAAAAAAAGAATCTGTCTTGATAAATTCTCATGTATAAACTATTTTTGTCACTTAATGAACAGCTGAAATTATATACTAATGTCATACCAAACTAAGAGTTCTTTAAGATTAAATTAGTATTTCTCTGAATCCTGAACCATAGTCTAAATCTCTCATACAAGTGAGTCTTGTATTCAATTCAATAAAGACGACATTTTATAGCCACAAGACAATCTTAGTATTTAATTACTCTATAGAGTTTATTTAAAGAAATAATTATACTAGTAGAATTGTACAATATTTATGTAATAGAGTGATAGGGAATATATCATAATTAAAGACATGTGTATAATGTATAACTTACCGTACAAAAACCGGACGGGCTACCGTTGGACTACCACAATTCACACTCCACTCAGTGAACCCATTTTCATTACATATTGTAATAGAAAACCGACCATAAATGGCCCGGATCAGATGTATTACGCCTAAAAAAAAATTTATTACAAAAGTATTAATGATTGTCTTTTTTGCAACAGATGGTATATTGTTTCTATTATTTCTCAACCATAAATATAAATGAAAAAAAAAATCATTTAAAACTATCATGTATAGTCTTACATGCAACTGTAGTCGGTAGTGTGTACAATAAATTACTAGTTCACACTCAAGTACAATAGCATTCTATTCTCATCCTCATATTATTTTTCATTTAAATTATAATTGAGTCAGTTCTATATTAATGTAGCAATAATATTTCTTACCTTGTTCACAATTAAGGCTTAGGATGGTTCCTTCACATGCATACGCTGTTTGCTTCCCTGTTTTTAACAAATAAATAATTATTATTCATTTTTTTTATCTTTCACATGATATCTGTGCATATATTACACTAAAAAATAAATTATATATTTTTCCAACTTATTTCTCTATCATTTTCATTTTTAAAAAAAATCATACTCATACTCTATAACACAAATACCAAGAGTTTTGTTACGATAGACAGGATAACAAGATAAAAATGTTGTTGAAAGTAGTAGTAGTAGTTTTTTTAGAACTTTATTGCTTTTAACCAAAAAATACGTGCATTGTTTCCTTAGTATAAAAAGACCAATGGTCGTTGTACATAAGAGTGAGTGTTCGTTTCCAAATTTAACACGAACAAACAGAAACAGAAAATATATTCCCAAGTCATTTGGATCATTGAGAACACAAAAGTACACTATTTTAGCTCCCTTCTAACTTTCCAGTCCTGCCGACAATATCTATCCAATCTACTATTATGTTTCTCCGCCCCTTCAAAGAGGCCTAAACGGACTCGTACATATTTTTCATTTAAGGATATGTAATATGTATTATATATAGAAATCCTTCTTAATCGTTCCCATTGTTTCGTGTGAATAAAGTATTTTCTTGATTTAATTAATTATATTTTATACTACGTGTAAGGCCCAATGCACACTATAATATAAAAGCGACTTTAACTTGTCCGACGTATTTATTTTGTGTGTGAAAAAGATTGTCCGGCATAATTGGGCGCAAGTCGAGGCCCAACTTGAGTCAACCTTTTTTAGAACTTTAGAGAATAAAGGCGACTTTAGTTTTGTGTGTGTA
>JAQIVZ010003181.1:0-15451 GCA_034700945.1 Arrhopalites spinosus
TAGGATTTTATTTTCAGAGTCATAAAAAAGGGTCGTGGAGTCGTGGTTGAAAAAGTAATAAAACGAAAATTTTCGACACAAATTAAACTTTCTGGGTGAAACAGAAGACAATGTCCCATTGATTCAAAAAGGTCAGCCAATTTTCTACAAAGTTTATGATTCATCAATTCCTATAAATAATGCTTGACCGCTTGTACACATTTTGATGTATACATCTACATATGTGTGATAATTTTGGTCAAAAGACGCTGTGCATGGAAGCGCTCGCTTCATTTTTTTCTTACCGTAAAACAGAATGAACGCCACAATGAAAATAAAAAATACCGTCAAAAATCTGGGGAACCTTTCAGATGAGCCACTCGGTACAAATGATGTGTGTTAAAGTAAATAAAATAATGGAAAGTGAACACTTGTTGTGAAAAGAATAATTATGGATTCAGTCAAACATGTTGTGGGTTTCCTGGTGGCGCAAAATATTTGTGGGCCTGTTGATTGTTGTTTGGCAAATTTCACAGGTCCATGGTGGATTGTGTGTCAACAAGTGTTTGCTCTTTGCGCTACGACTTTGAAACGGCATGTGGCAGACTTGACACGTGAGATTGTAAGGGGTCTCTGGATGTTGATGAAGTGCAGGACCAATCCCACGAGATTTAAGAGTGGCTGACTCTGACCTCGGCTCCTATAGAAATAATTGCACAAATAATATATAAATAATACTGATAGCTGAATAATTATAAAATATTAGTGCAAGTAAATTTCAATTCTTGTTGTACACTTACAAAAGAATTACATGGGATATTTTCACGGCTGACAATTGCTTCAATTCCCGCTCTAAGGGACGCTTCCATGGCGTTATCAGAAAATTGTTGACGGTAGACAAGTGGTAAATTGTCCATCGCCGTATCAACCCCCACATTAATTCTTCTTGATGATAAAATATTTTCAGGAGTATTCTCAAACTCTTGCTCAAAATTGTTTGACTGGTCACCATCTCTCTGATCCAAACTTTGTGTCAAGCCAGAATTTTCCTCCATGATTGGGTCATCAGTGGATACGCTTTCTTTAACCACTCATTTGTTCACTCGAAAATATCATCGTGGACGCTTACTGAGACGACAAATGTGGGTGTTTGGAGGAACTTGTCGTCGAACTGGAAAAGCTTTCGTCCAATTAATTCCCAATAAAAAAAAGACACTCTGGCCAATAATGCAGAGTCAAATTTCTCAAGAAACATTTATTATGTCTGACCAACACCGCTCTTATTTAGACTGCCAAACTCTTGGTTTTAAGGGTCATGCAAGTGTCAATCACAGTAGAAATTTTGACCGACCTGGTTTCGAGACAATATTTGACCTTCATCCAGACCATCGTGGTTTGGACATTGGTCCTGGTCCGACAATTGGTTTGCGAAACAAGAGAGTCAATATGCACACTAACAAATTGGAGTGTCTATGAAGAGAGGTCAAAAGTCATGTGAGGACGGTTGAAAATGTCACCAATTTGCCAAGCTACATCGGAGAATTCTTGTATCGCCACAACATACTGAAGGAGCTTGCAAATAAAGGAGCACGGCTACGACAATTCTTCCAAGATCTCAATCGAGTCTATTCAGGCATTGGCAGACTTGGAATAGTTGCTGATATCCACCATTGTCAATGCACCGAATGTACGTACAATATTTCAATTTAATCGACCAATTTTACTTTTTAATATATGTAATGCATTTTAATGAAATAATTATTCTTCTCACAACAAGTGTTCACTTTCCATTATTTTATTTACTTTAACACACATCATTTGTATATTGACGTACATAAATATGTATGGCTTTTTATTTTTCACTATTTCATAAATCGTGGTTATTTTTCTTTTAATGAAATAATTAATGTCTTTGAAATAATTAAAGTTTTTTGAATAATAAATCTTTTTTGAATAATAAAACAATTCTGCACATCAAACTGTGGCTTGTCAATAAATGAATGAGAGTTTACTTTGGTCATATTGCTAAATTAAAAATTACACTTTGGGAAACAATGAGGGAAACATAGGGGGAAACATGGGAGGAAACATAGGGAGAAAACAAAATGGCGTCTGTGATAAAATGGCGAAAACCATGTAAAATGGCCGAAAATGTATGGGAGTAATAGGGAGGAAATATTGAGAGGAAACATAGGTTCCTCCCCATGCTAATTTGTGTCCCATATTCCCGACCTTAACCAAAATTTAATTTGAATGGGGCCGCTGCCCCCACTGTCAGTCCAATTCCGAGTAGAGCAAGGTGACGGAAATTATGGGTCATGCTAAAATGCATCACCCTCTCATGTGATAAACTGCATCACCCCCATAGCCCAAAATGATAAAATCCATCACCCTTATGCAATAAAGTACATCTCATAAATACCCCAAAATTAATAATTAAAGGCTCATTCAGAGTTGACGTGAAAGTGAACGTGAAGTGAAATTCAAACACAAACTTTATAACGTTGCTATGGAATTTTTTACTTCACGTTCACTTACACGTCAACTCTGAACGAGCCTTTAATTATTAATTTTGGGGTATTTATGTGATGTACTTTATTGCATAAGGGTGATGGATTTTGTCATTTTGGGTTATGGGGGTGATGGGTGATGGGGTGATGCATTTTAGCATGACCCGAAATTATTCATTCCACAATGGAAGGAAATTGAAAAATAATAATTAATTTAAATCCCAATTATTGGGATTTAAGAGTCCAAAATAAAAAGAAATTTCTCAGTGTGTTGAGTCGATGCGTTGGAAAATGTTTATGAACAGATTTCCATGGAAGGCCGTATGCACGTGGCAATTTATGCCTAAAACATTGCTATTCTACAGGAGAGAGAATACGCATGTTGATGAATACGAGAGTGAGGTAAGATTAGAGGTGTCTGTTCATTCTCTCTTGCCTATACAATGTACGCTCAATGCCAACTTTGAATTTTATTCACCTTGAACTTTTTTATGACTCGTCTTCAACGTGGACTCGTATTCAACTGTGACCTTCAAAGAAAACACATGTTCTCCAGCCAACAAAGTTGAGAGAATTGCTTGACCCAAAAAACTGCCATGTGAGCTCATCTGACGCAAAGGCAAATCCAAACTTGGACCTTTGGGACTCACCCGGATTAATTTTTTTGCAGGTTTTTCGCCAGAATGTTGGCCTTTTTTAAGAGGATGAGTGGGGGGATATTGTGGGGAAAATTTATGGGAGAATTCTTGGTCACAATCCCTTCCGTTCTTCAAATGAATAATTTTCCAGTTATTTTTTCTGTAGAAAAATTCAACAGGAGTTTGACCCTTTTTTCGTCAGAATTGTGCGAGAAATTTTTGTATAGAGCCAGTCACACAGTTTTGAAAATAAAGATGACTCGAATTATGGATCGTATTGTCCTATGCACGGAGAAAGCTGTGAAATTCATTAAATTTTCCACAACTCAATATAGAAACGCATGTAATTCCAGTTGGGCATTCCTAATGACTAAAATTAAAATTGGCAACTTTAAATGGGTTGGAAATTTATTGAAAAGGTTGATTTTTTAGTATTAAAATTTTAAATGAGAAAAGGCTTAAATTAAGATTAATTTAAGATAATTAACTGGAGAAATGTCGACAGGCCTGAAAGTCAAATTTTTGAAGTGAGGGAACGGTCCTTTATGAAATTTGGCCATCCCATATGTATACGCTGTGTGATACATAGGACTCCCAAATTAAGTGGGGGAACTGCGTCCCCCCGCGTTCCCCTGACTTTCACCCCTGAATGTCGAGCTTTCTCCAGTAAAAAAAATTGTAGCATGTGTTCAAATTCCGCCTCCCATTGGACCCATTCTCTCTCACTCCATCCTGGAGTTTTGTCCGGGAGTTTACAATTTTGACGAATCTTAGAAAATTTTGTGTCTCCCCATAATTTCCATTACCGTCATAATTTTGAACCTGATTCGTCCATCCTCATAAAACATGACAATGTCAATCTGACATTTTCTCTCTGGTGTTCCTCCAGGTAAACTCATTTTAATTTTCAAACATTTTTCTCTATATTTTTGACAGCTTTTTAATTTTTGACCTTATTAACGTGTCGATTAACGAGCTTAAAAAAAATCTTGGTTTTTTTATTCCAAATAATTTTGATAATTATTATTAAAAAAATTAATCCAATTTTAAGTCAGTTTTCACAAAACAGCTGGAAAATAAATTTGACAATCAATTTGTCATTTGTGAGGCTGGACAGCATAAGAGCCCAAAACTATATCTTAGAACTCTATGGTACCGCACATGTTAATCAAACGTGCGGCGCCAGCTTTCTGCGGGAATAGTTTTGGGCTCTTATGCTGTCCAGCCTCACATTTGATTGAATCAAATGACAATTTCATAACTGTACACGTGTTCAAATTATAATTTAATAAATTCCTATTTTGATCCAATTAAAATTCCAGAATTTACACCCATGACTTCCTCACAAAATTGGACACAAATCCCACCCAGTCAACGACCAAGACGAACCAACGAGGAAGTGATGACCTCAGTCAAAATTCCACTCCTTCCCCCAGAAGTAATTTCAATTAAAAAAAATTCCTCACTTAATTTTAATTTACATTTGATTTCACAGGTGTACTACAAGGTGACCCAATACTTATCCTTGGACACCCTAAAAATCTTGCGCTTGTCCAGTCACTCATTCAATGACCTCGTGACCTCAACCCTTCTCAAACGAGGTTCACCCCTCAACATAGCTTACCACAAATCCCTCCAAAAATTCCTCCCCTATCGCCCAAAGAACGGAGAAGACTCCCTCCAAAATCTGACCACCCTAATTAAAAATTCCGCCAAAATTCCTTTCAATAAACTCAACTTGACCCACGTGCCCTTTCTGAGTGAAGAAATAATCCAATTTTTCCACCACCACGGTCCCATTCTAAAATCCTTGAAATTGACCATTTTTTCCGGTCAGTCCCGTCTTCACCAAGAAATTAGTACAATTCTCCAGTCCTGCCCTCACCTTGAAAAACTGGAACTGTGGAACATGGACGTGAGGGATGATGACGTCACTATTCTGGAACAACCTTTACAATTCAAATGTCAAATTCCCGCCCTCAAATATTTGACCCTCTTTCGCTATACAGACTACACGGAATTGGTCAAACTAATTCTTCAAGGGTCACCAAAACTGGAGAAATGTGACCAAATGGACCATTCTGGCCTCGCCCTTGGGTTCCTCAATCTCCTTGTGGAGACAAATAAAGTTCATACTGTTCAACAAATAAAGATTAACTCGCCCCTCCTTGACCCCTATGACCTCCTCTGTAAATTCCAACCAAAATTGAAGAGTTTGGCAATCAATTTGGATCAAATTCAAACCCAGGGTGGTGTCCACAAAAGAATCGAGGGAATTCTCTCAAAATTGTTAAAATCAAGCGGGGAGACTCTTGAAAAAATTCAAATTGAAAGCCCGCTGGGATTTTTACACGTGACTTGGCCTACACTGAATAAATGTCATTCATTGCTCATGGAAATAAATAATTTTTCAGAAAAACAGGAAATTATTTTCCAGTGTGGTTTCGACTGGAATATTTTCCCCTCGTTGAGGAACGTGACTCTGGATTTTTGGTATTTGGATGAAATAACGATTGGAGGGATTTTTCCATTAGAGGGCGTCAGTGAGAGTGTACACAATTTAAGGATTTTGTGTAGAAATTATCATAGGGAGACTCCCTACCCTGTGAGTTGGTTCCAAGGGCTGGGGAAACTTTTCCCCAGGGTGAGAAATTTACACGTTAAGTTGTCCCCCAATTTTTTTGGGACAATTGTGCAAGTTTTTGGAGGGAAAAAATTGGAGAAATTGATCGTGGAGATTGTGACTCATTGTCCGAGATTTGGACTCGACATGGTGCTAACAGGATTGAGTGAGTCAGAGTGTGAGAATTTTGGGGGGAACAAGTGTAAGGGGTTTCAAGGGGAAGGGAATTCACCAATAGAAAAATTTAAAGGTGAGTTATTTGGGTCACGTGGTTCTCTCGGGTAGAATAATTTTTGCAATTTTACATTTTTTTGTAGGATTGAGGACGCTGGAAATTATTTTTGGGAGTGATCAGAGATGGCGGGAAACAATGAGTGACAATTTTGTACTGACGAGAGTCTCGTTTTTCAAGGCTTTTCAACACATGAGTGAGATGAGAGTCAAAATAATTGTCCGGTCCAATGAAATTGAGAGTAAGGACTTAATTTTGTTGAATATGTAAAATTTTGAATTAAAATATTAAAAAAAATTCAACTTTTTATTTCAGTGGTGGAGAAATCATTCGAGTCAATCAAGCCGTATGTAAATCTTCAAATTGTCGGTACATGAGCGTCATGCTGATGTGAAGAGGAATTTTTTTTAATTGGTCCAAAGAGTAGGTCCTGAATAATAATTTTTTGGACAATTCCATTTAAAATGGAGATAAAACATTTTGTGTTGGGGAGTTGGGAATATGAATTAATTTGTGATACAAAATAATTAATTTTGAATAAAATTGTGTATTTTTCTTAAAATTATTTTATTTAAAACCCATTTACTCCATATCATGAGTTTTCCCACAGCTAACCCAGTTTAGTAAATCGTTGGCCTGACGGCAAAAGGCCATATCTGCTCGAGTTGGCATAAGTCGATATGGCATAATGTCACCCTCCACGTAAAACCGGATAAGTACATTGTGGCCCTGACTAAGTATGTCGATGCGCAAAGCTTCTTTTACTGTTGTGCGTAGAACGTTTGCGCATCGTATACCTCGTCAGGGCCACGATGTACTTATTCGGTTTTACATTTAGAGTAACGATAAGTCGAGTTGGATAATTCGAGATGTCGGGTCGCCGTATAGACGAGAGAGACAAGCCACGTGGCCCATGTCGCCCCTTCTGTATGGTGACCTCAAGATCGTTTGCCACTCCGAGTTGAACAAGGTCATAAAGGACTTGATGAGGAAGGCAGAAGAAATGTCAACGCCTGTACAGTCAACAAATCCTGACCAGCAAGAACGTCCCTTTGTTGTGATCAGTATCAAGGATAGTTTTGGTGTTGGAATCAGTTCAAAATACTGATGAAAGCCTACTCAGCATACTCGTCATAGTGTCTTGACAGTCGTCACAGGGTCACATTTGACATTCTACATAGTGAGCTCGTCAGAGAGTCACTGTCGTCATTCTGACATACTTCGAATAGACGTTCGTAATAATTCCTTTACATGGGAGCAGTCCTTCAACAACCTGATATGTGACTTAATTAACCTAGTGTAATCTAAACCTAATTACTTAATTAGTATTTGGAAATTTTCTATGTTCATTATTGATACATTTGGATAAGGGACTCTTTTTATGCATTTAGGGACGAAGGACTGATATCGGTATCTGTTATTCACTTAATTTGTCATTAAACCTAATCAATTTTGAAGATCCATTACTAATGGACCATTATATACGCACGAACGTTGGATTATTTAATCAAAATCTTTTTCATATATGACATAGCAACAGAGCCGGCGCGACAAGCGAAAATTTTAGGCCCGGCCCGGGGGAAATTGGTTCCGGCCCCGGTCTTTTCTCGGAATTTTTAAAAACTATGGGTTTCTCGAGGACAAATTCCTCCTGAGCCCGGCCCCTTCGGGGTCCGGCCCGGGGCGAAAGGCCCCTCCATGCCCCTCGTCCCGCCGGGCCTGCATAGCAGCAAGAAGAAGCAGGGTTCTCCATTTGCCGGCTTTAATTCAATTTGAAAGGGTCGGTAAATGGAAATAAGTGGCAATTGGACAAAAGTTGGATTTTGACAAGTTGGATTATGACCAAAAAGAGGAGAAAAACGGGTTCTCAAAATTTTCAAATTCCCACTTTTTGGGAAGCGCAGCTGACCTATGCAGACATGTCAACACAAAACCTGACATGTGTATCGAGCATCGAAATCCGATCGGTGTATCAGAGACATTCAGGATCGATGCACCGAACCAGATCAATGATCGATCGATTTCTACGGCGGACAATCTTAGTTTTCACCTTCATTTCCAATATTTGCAGAAAGGGACGGATCTGTTCTTAGCAGAAATATTCATTCACTAATGCAGAATGTTGTACATATTATTAGCTCGAGTGAGGAGGCCCAAGACAAATGACACAATTGACCATGAAAAAAGTAAGAGCTCCTTCGCTTCCAACCGGTTACTGCCGGGCCGCATTTTTTGCCACCCATAGAACCCTGCCATTAGGGTTATAAATCTTTCATCACGACCGCTGGGACAGCCATTCAGACTTAGTTCGTTACGGAAGTGTTCACATTTATTTGTGAGGCTGTCGTATTTTCACAACAACGGAATAAACCATATCCCTCCTTCCCTCTACCTTCCTCCTCTAGTTCGATTTTGAGAAGTGCAGAAAGTACTCTAACGTTCCTTACGGCCTTGTTCTCAGGGTTTGACCCCCTCAAAATTTATTACTCAGAACTGTCAAAGAATTAGAAATTATTTGATCAAAATAAAGTAAAAAAAGTATTTAAAAAATCCCCTTTTCGGCCACAAAACCCTCCTAAATTCTAGCATGGGTGGGTAGGCTGTTATTTTTCTGAATATATCAATTGTTAAATTAATGAGGACGGGAAATTTGTTTTCATTAAATTTACATATTTCTCCTCAACATCCTCTTAGTTTCTACATTTCCTTGAATTCCACACTATCCATTTTTTGGCTGAGTAAACACTCTGAACTTAGCTGGAAAAGATTGACCCTCATCCAACCCACGAGAACAAATTTTTTTGTTATCCCCCTTATCAACAGTTCGAAGCGTGCTATAGTACCTAAGTATCTTTGACGCGTAAATAAAATCGAATTAACCTCCCTTCTCATACTTTAACTGAAAAATTGAACAATTGTTTCTGGAACTGAAATTGTTTAGAGTGCAATGGAAGAGATTGTAATCTCTGGGATTTCGGGAAAATTACCAGAATGTGACAATCTCAAAGAATTTGCGGAACATCTTTTCAACGGGGTGGATCTCATAACAGGTGATTGACAATGGCTGATCCATAAAAATTATTATATTATGTGATCCTATTTAATTATACCTTTGGTTCCATTTTTTTTCTTTTATCATCCACTGTACACAGAGGATTCGAGAAGATGGCCCCCAGGAGTTTGGGGTGAGCCGAGACGACAAGGGAAATTTAAAGAGTTGGACAAATTTGATGCCGTATTCTTCAAGGTTCCCACGGCCCAGGCCCACACAATGGATCCCCAGTTGCGTAAGATCCGTTCTGATTTGTTTTAGAATGACAATACAGAACTTCCTCTGTGATGATTTACCATATTTTATTTCACACAGGACTACTACAGGAGCTGACCTACGAGGCCATAATCGATGCAGGTAAAATTCAAAAATATACTAGAATCTTACCCGTACAAATGTACGGGTCCTAGAGTTGTCTCATTCCGAAAGTATTAGCCCGGAAAACTTTTAGGATTGACTGTAGGATTAGATTACAATTGGAGGATACCACAAACACGTCAATTAACTCTAATCTAAATCGATAATTAGTTTTAATGACTTTGGGTGAACTGTTCTTAAAGACACACACAATAAAATTGACCACAAAATGATTCAACATCGCTGTATTGACATGGCGAGCTCATGCCCGTCAAGTAATGTAAACAAAAGTGGTCATCAGTTCCACACTAATTTTGTAACATTTGTCCTTTTCAATTATGAATTTGAAAAGATTCAGAATCACTGACCCGCCCTCATTCAGCAGTAATTTAAATTTCTACACAGTATTTATGGGTCAAGTGAAGTGGGCCTGATATAGCCCGAATAATTCAAACTGATACTTCCAATTACATTTCCTTTTGCAATTATCTACACCTTCTATAATTTTTCTCCAAACTTTACATGGTGCAAAGCTGGACAGTATTTCCCCAATTATTTAGTCCAAGACCTTGCCCGTTTAATCTAAGAGACTCAAATCTGAAACTACAATTAATTTTAATTTTGAGTTTGTTTATCAGAATTGAAATTAATCGCCACTGTTCTTAATCCTGATTGACTGGGGTCTCACCCTTCTTTTCCATGCTTTTCAAGCTGCTTGACAAAAGTCGAATAAATTTTTCTTGTCATTTGTTGTCTCCTAATAATTTTGGAGTTTTCCTCTACACATTAATTGTTTCAATCAAGCACATTTTTTAATTATAGTAATTAATTTACATTCCGAAACTAACGTGCACTCTAATCTACTAATTTAATTACCAAATAAATCTCATGTGTCACTGTATAGTGAGTGAATGACCTTAGAGTACTAAATTAAGATCTCTTAAATACTCTGAGGCGTTTGACTTTCTCTTTTGCTCGAAACAAATTAATATCCGTTGACGGTAACCACGTGCAACTAATTTAATTGCAATTAACTTTAATTGTGGCTCAACTATGGCCAATTTGAAAAATTAAGCTTCGTCAAGGTCGGCTCCATATGTTTGTGGTTCTAATGGTGTTTTTGGTTTTTTTTGGGGGTTCTTTTCTTTAAAATCCAAAACCTATAGATGCGTTCACTCTACTGTCCAAAACTGTCAGAGGCTGTTAAGTACCCTTCTCCTTCACCGATTTAAAAAGGAATCGGTAGGTTCAGACAATTCCAGACACAATGACCCCTCACACGACCCTCTGCGACCTACCCTGAAGTCGCTACGGGGCAAAATCAACAAATTTGACCCTTCTGGTAACCCCCTGATACTGACCAAGAGTTGTTCTGATTGGTCCAAAAACTAACTAGTCATGTCGGGGGAGCTCTTAGGAACATTTTTAATGGATTGTAATTTTTCTGTTGGCCACCTGGTTCCTTTGAGAGCCTTTCAAAGACCTCAAATTTGGGTTTTTTTCGATTTGACAGCCAACGGCCCGATCGATTCTTTTAATAATTTTAGCATAAATTGATCATTTATTCTGACAATATTTGGTCACGGTCTCAAGGTTCGGTTTATAGCTTAATTTTAACTAATTTTAAAGTTAATTGCATTACATTAAATATTTCAACTGTGGTTGTAGTGCCGTGTTTCTAATATCCACCCTGGGCAGTTAGGACAGTCAGGGCAGTCAGCCGCCGCTAATTATCGGCTATAGCACTGACTGCCCTAACTGTCTTCACTGCCCAATGGCCCTCACTGCCTCACTGCCCTCACTGTCCAACTGCCTTCACTGCCCTCACTGTCCAACTGCCTTCACTGCCCTCACTGTCCAACTGCCCTCACTATCCAACTGCTCTAGCTGCCCAATTGTCCTCACTGCCATCACTGTAAATTGCCATCACTGCCCACACTCTCAGCTGACCTCACTGTCAAATTGTCCTAATTGCATTACTGTCCAACTGTCTTTACTGCCCAACTGTTCAACTGTCTTTACTATCCAATTGTCTTCACTGGCCTCGCTGCTCAACTGACCTGACTCAGTCGTATCATTGATTGGTAACCTTCGTATGGTTACTTTTCTTCCAATTATTGTTTTGCTGTTAGTTGTTTGAATTTTGCACTTCTGTCAGTCATCTGTTTTTGTTATTTTGTGACACTACCCGAGGGGTGTTGCATATATGAGAATTGTTTCATATTTTGTACCTTTCAGTTTTTGTTTATTGCTGTAAGCAGAGATTGCGGTCCGAATTTTTGACAAATTTTATTTTACTGAGACGTGCGTTGATACACTTGCATCTTTTCCTAATCTAAATACTGTGTCTAGTTTGAGTTTTTGTGGCCCTAGTACATGTGAAATTTTAATGTTAATTGATTTGTTGACAATCTTCTTCATGCACTCCATGTATTATTAAAATTATTAGTCGTGTTTCTAAGCGAGACTTTATCCAACTCTTCTTTGAGATGTTGATTTTCGTTTTCCATTTGGCCAAGGGTGTGAATTAAACATCCGACTAAATTGTCCGAGTGCTCCAACTAATTAACTAAATATTTCAATTAAATGACTTGTCGTCCAACCAAATGACTAACCGAACGACATTGGATTTTTTGTGCAACTAAATAACTTTCTCTGCAAATTATAAGGGGCTGACACAGTGGTAAATTTCACACACTCTAAGATAACACTTCATTATTTCCAGAGCAACTTTGTAGTGTACTGTCTATTCTGTATTTGACATGTTGACGTATCCGTATTATAAAGACGATTGACTCAGAAAGCCCATTCACCTTCTGAAAACCCCAATCGAGAACCAGGTGTCATGAATCGAAATTATGACACAATTTACAATAATGCCCATACTCCATTTAAGTCAATTTGACTGCAGGACTTACAAAGGTCTGTTAGGACATCCAATTTTTTGACAGTTATCGGGGTCACCAAAAGTATTCAACATTTTTTTGAACGGGAGTTTTTTCATGCTGCGCTCTTCAATTTTCGTTGCAATCCTTGCCCTTAGTACCCTTATGCACTACCCAGTCTTCCAGTTTGTCGATTATGTAGGTGTGTTAAAGTCGTCAAAAGGCTGAGATTGTGTCAATTACTGGAGTCCCCTAGTTTCATTAAAATGACGATGACCTTTTGTGGCCTACTCAATTTTCTCAATTGTCAAGAAATTTAACATTCTCCCAGACCTTGACCAAAGAGTGTAGAGATTCGACTTTCGTCAAACATATTAAGAGATTGACCACGTCCAATGTTGACCTATGACCATCCAACTTGACCCTCACACACTCCTGAACATGGCCGGTGACAAACTTGGGGACAGCAAAATTAAATGCACTGCGTACTTCAAATGCAAAAACACTCTATCCAGGGGTGTGCTATTGTTTTGTTACAGTTGAATTTGTCATCGGTGACGGTTTCTGTTTTAACCTTGACTTGGATATCGGGAGTTTTCTCAATACATCACAATATGTTACAACTTCATTGTGATGAAAGGTCATTGTGATGAAGTGTCATGTGCTGAAGTGTCGATGTTGAAACGTCGTGTGATGCACCAAGTTTTACACACCCTATTTTTTGTCGGAAATAAAAATTACTGAACATTATTCTAAATTGTGCCATAATTTCAACTTATGACACCTGGTTCTCGATTTAGGTTCTCAAAAATTACCCCTTTTGGGTTGGGTCTTATGTCCATTGTGTCTTTCGGGTTGGGCCAAATGGGTTTGGGTCTTATGGAATTGGCTCTTTCGTCATGTAATCAGTGAGGACAGTGAAGGCAGTTGGACTGTGAGGGCGGTGAAGGCAGTTGGACAGTGAGGCCAGTTGGACAGTGAGTGCAGTTGGACAGTGAAGGCAGTTGGACAGTGAGGGCAGTTGGACAGTGAGGGCAGTGAAGGCAGTTGGACAGTGAGGGCAGTGAAGGCAGTTGGACAGTGAGGGCAGTGAAGGCAGTTGGACAGTGAGGGCAGTGAAGGCAGTTTAACAGTGAGGGCAGGTGGACAGTGAAGACAGTTAGGGCAGTCAGTGCTATAGCCGATAATTAGCGGCGGCTGACTGTCCTAACTGCCCAGGGTGGATATTAGAAACACCGGTTGTAGTGGACCACTACTAGTGGTAACCAACATCGTTGCCCTTAGAGTGTCATCAAAAATTTTGGATTCTCTTTCTGCCAGCTGAATTGAATGCATGGCAAGTGAACTCTTGGACTTTACAACTAAATGAAAAGCTTACATCTCCTGATTGGATAAATGCAATTATTCATCCTAATGTAGAATGTAGAAGCAAAGCTGATGAATTAATATTGCAATTAAATAAAATGTTACTTCTACTGTGTACTTCGTCAACTTCGTGTTAAAAATGATGATCAGTTTGAACCCACAGAATTGTTTTTTCACTATGCCTTGTCTCTAGCACAATTCTATCTCGCGTGGCTCCCCGGAAACCAACTTTTCTCTTATCCTTTTTCTGTAAGCGGAGTAGAGAATTTTTGAATCAATTTGAAAAATGACTATGACTACAGACTGCGTTTCCTTTGGGTCTCAAAATACATAAATATTCGTACAGAACAAACCAAATGTCCAATCCTGTCTAATTAAAATGAATCGGTAGGTTTGGACCAAGGGCTATCGAATGGTGGTCTCTAATAAGACCCTTGACTCATAGAACCGAGATACAGAGCAAAATCAACAACTTTTTGACCCCGTTGCCTAGGCAATTCCCAAAATGACACACTTTCTTATTCAATTAATTTGAGCAGTTTGTATTTGATCCAGGGGTTCATGGTTGATGATTCCAATGTAGAACACTTTAGTTTACAATTTGTTAATTTTTCTGGGACTTTACATTTAAAGGGCTCTCTGTGAGACACAAATAAATTTGCACCTTTGTATTCATTTGAAGTTTTGGATGGGTTCCTGAGCAACGATTTTGATTAAATTGGTATTAAAACGTTCCAATTGCCCTTCCCTATGATTCTAGATTAGGATTTGGAAGGCACCAACTCTGATTTGGCTTCCATATAATAACTAAAGTTAATGTGTACATTAATGATGTCTGCCTATTTCCTGTTGTCAGGGTCACTGCTCTCACCTTTTATAGAAAACTATTGTTTCTTGAATTTATTTCAATTTCAATGTAAGTGACCAATGTGGTGTCGAAGTATTCCAATGTCTGACGATACTATCATTCAAATCAACTAAAATTATGTAACAGACCCAGCAGTGTCAAAGTCCTATAATTTTAACGGGTAGTCATGGAGACTTCAAATTTGAACTAAAATATTTCTAAGGGTCCCTTCCATCATATTCCGGCGTCGAAAATTGTCCATCATGTGTACAGGGTGTTCCGAAGGGGTCAAACGTATCGGAAAGTTAGCAAAATTTTGATTTTCAAACAGGCCTATCCTTTTTTGGGGCGCGTCACTGACCCCCCCCCCCCCCATATTTTGCTCAAAATTTTCAATAGGGTCTCTTTCTGTCATATGGCAGAAGTGGTTCACGATGTTGGTACTAATATTTTAAGCGTTCACAGTACTTTCATATTCTCTGATAATCAGAGCGTGACTTTTGCACCCTATACGAACTTACGACAATATGATGGGTGACAATATAAAAGGAACCCTCCCCCTGCAAATATTTTCAAAAAATTATAGTCCCAAAATTTACGCAAAACATTCCTCCCAAATTGTGGAAAGTAAAATAGGTACCCAATTTAGAATTTAGTGTTTATATACGGGGCACCCTGTACTTCAATAAGGTATGAAGTGATGACCTCAAAAAATTTTAATAACCCAAACCCACCGGTTGTCGAAAAATTCAGTTTTGAGAACCCTAACTCTAACCGATTATGTCGCTGAGAATTGCATCATAACCAGTTATTTACGGTTATTTTGGGTTATCAAAAATTACTTGGAGAATATCAAAAATTACTTTATCCAAAATGCCATAAGTACCCGAAAACCGTAGTTTGGGTTTCGGTTAGCGTATTTACTAGAGCTCCGATCGGGATCGGGATATCCCGATCGGGACA
>JAQIVZ010003182.1:0-15450 GCA_034700945.1 Arrhopalites spinosus
CATTTGGGTAAATGACCAATTAAAGAGTGTTCCATTCAAAATTAACTCTCGATTGGTGTATGTCTCGAGTCATTTGGTGTTATACCACTGAAGTAGTTGCATTGTTAGTAGGGAGGATGTCCATTGGCAGAGGAAATATTATTGTTGTTTCCTACCATTAACCCACAAATAAAATTAAAATAAAAAAATTAATTAAATGTAATTAAATTTAACTGACTTTATCAGAGGACATTGACACCAAAGTCTGTAGAAATCGGAGAGGCAGAGCCGCGGGAGATTGACTAAGAGTGTCAGCTGCTTCCTTTAGTCCACGTGCGGCCTTATGCTCTCCCTCCGCCGAAATAATTTTAGCCCTCCCTTGTCTTGTCGCCTCAGCCTCGGCGGCCATGACACGTTGAAATTGTGGCGGCAATTGAACATTTTTGATTTCAACCCTCTCCACAATGATTCCCCAATCCTCTGTCACGCCATTCAGGGCGGATTGGACACTGGACGAGATGAGATGCCTCTCAGACAAAATTTCCTGGAGTGTCTTTGTCCCCAAAATA
Source organism: Arrhopalites spinosus (assembly GCA_034700945.1). Classification (NCBI taxonomy): domain Eukaryota; kingdom Metazoa; phylum Arthropoda; class Collembola; order Symphypleona; family Arrhopalitidae; genus Arrhopalites; species Arrhopalites spinosus. Next base: position 549 of record JAQIVZ010003182.1, read on the forward strand.
TTCCGAAGGGTGGTCTGGGCCAGGAGCCTCGTTGATTGGTTGGCATTGACCACATTTGAAATTGAGGTCTTGGCATTTATCACGTGATTGAACACTACTGCGTCCACTGTCACCTGCGCAATCCCAATTTTAATTAATTTAATAAAAATTCATTCCTCAATGAGACTAATGAGAGCCAAGGGCAGGTAATTAAAATTGGTCAATAAAATAAATAATTAAATAAATTAACGATTAATTAAAATTAATTAATTCAAAATTACCGGGACACTGTCCTTCGTCAGTACTTCCTGTGGCGGCACATCAAAACAAGTTGAGCGGACGTCCACCCTCACAAAAGTGTCAATACAAGGCAAGACAATGAAAATGCCATGACAATTTCCCGCTCGAAGTCGCCCCAATCGAAAAATAACCGCCCTCTGGTATTGTTGAACTACCTTCAAGCAAAACAGGAGTGAGAATGGAAAAGTCATGAATATTAACAACCACGAAAAAAGGGTCATAAACACCCCAATTGCCCCACTTGAATTCTTGTCATCGTCTCCATTCTCCGATGCTGTAAATGATATTGAATTCCTATTTGTGTACTGAACAGCCTCCATTTTATTAATTAATTTTGAAAATTCCCATCTATTTTAAATTCCCCGCCACTTTCTCTCTCACTAAAATGAACCACAACTCAAACGAAAGGGAAAGTCACATGACTGGGATCAACAATAGGGAAAATATTTATGGTGACAGAAGAAGGGAACAGGTGTATGAGGGGGTGAGGGAAAACCGAAATATTTAATGGAGGATTAAAGACAGTTAAATTTAACAAGGGTAATAAATATGCCAGTGTCCATGTCTCTTCTTTGCCTTGTAGGTGGATACAAGAGAGAGAAAAATGGGGCATTGACAAGTACAATAAAAAAAAGTTTCTCTAAATTATTTTTTCCTCGGATCGATCACAAAGAATGACGCTCATGAGACACGGAAAGCGGACGAGGAAGAACATGAAATGCTTTAGAGTGCGCACTTTACCTACCACCCCCCCCCCTCAAAAACTTACGAGCCGTACAGACAACGGACGGACGGATAAAATGAGATTAAAATTGGCTTCATTCCCTTTTAATCAATATTTATTGCATGTCTCCAATTTTATTCTGATACTTTTTTTTATATAGCTAATATTTTCAAAAGGCCATCTTTTTTTTATTGGGGTGAAATAAAGAGAAATTTAAACAATTTTTTTTGTAAACTGACAAAAAGATGAAAGTGATAACTGACAAGATAATTAATTTTCATGAAAGAAAAAAAAGTGAACGTGAGATCAATTAATTTTGTCCTTGGTATTTTTTTCTAGGATGGGTTCAATTATTCTTTTAATTGCTTGTGTGGGTTGTGGACAATTATTTTTAATTGGATAATTTGGTTATTTAATTATTTTCGTTTTGTGATTAGAGTCCTCACGTGACTTTTCCTTTCTTTGTTTTTATGCGGGGGTTTTGAGTAGAATTTATTTATGGAATTTTGGCTTTGGCCCATTTTACGTGTAGAAATTCTACAGTAGAATATAACGTTGGAATCATTTTTGAGGGGTCTTTTTAGTTTTGTAAATTTTAAAAAGTGGCGGGCCGGCCCTTGGTAATTTTTTTTTTGAAATGAGTTGCGCAAATAAAAAGTGTTTGTTTTTTTGGAAATGATATATAGAATTTTAGGCAGATTAAATTGAATTTATATTCAATTTTTTAAATTAAATTTCATGAATAAAAGGAAAATTTGATTTTTTGAAGTAAACAATAAATATTTTGTATTTTTATTTTAAAATTAAATTAAATCAGTTTAAAATGAAAATTAAAGTAAAGAATAAAAATTGGCGGTAAAATGAAATTAAAATTTGTATGATGACTCCGACCTGGAGCTCCATTTCGTTCACAGTGACAAGAATTGAGAAAATTACAATGATGATGACGACAATAACAAATATGAGTGGATGGAATGACCTGTCTTGACCTCGTCCATGAACTTGAATGATAATAAGCCCCCCTTCGTGGCCTTGTCTGTCGTCCATTTGACCTTCCATAGACAAATTCACATTCTTTTTGACTGTCTGCCACACAACCTTTTTTAGTGTGTAAAAGATTGTCTACTGAGGTCACACAAATTTGACCTTTATGGCACACTTGGTAATTTAATGTCCATAATTTTGTATCATTCATAAGAATGTCGCATCCGCCAGGTGGCTGGCAGTGACATTCAAGAGGGTGGGTCACCGTTTCGTTCACTATTTTAAAAGTACAACCAAATGAAAAATTGCGCGCAAAATTCATAAATATAACTCTTACGCGTATAAGGAACCGAGTAGCTTGACCCACGACCAATGACCCCAGCACAAAGAAGGATGACAGTGATGATGGAAAAGATGGTCATGACGGCCAAAAATATGAGACATTTTGAACAAGTATTTTCAATTACTTTGGCACCACTTGTACTTCCTTTTCCTAGTTCCCCAATTAGTGACCCGGATGACTGACCCGAGTCCACTTGAGCTTCCAAAGTGACGATTAGTTGTTCTATTTGGGCTATTTGAGCGGGTGATAGCCGTATTGGGGGATGGGGCGCCGGTGCCATTTTAATTGGACCATAAAACTACTAGCGGGAATTTTCAAATTGGATCAATAATAAATCCAAAAATTTTAATTCTAAACAAAATGTATTATTAGTAGCCAAACAAGATTTATTAATTAAATAATTTAAATATAATTTAATTTAAAATTACTTAAGAGTGGCAATTTCAAAGATTTGTGAGAGCAAGACCTTTTTTAAACGACAAAAATGGCGAGTGGAAGGTGATGGGTTGAAAAAAGAATTTTATTAAAACTAAGAACGTGTAACCTTCCTTTACTTGTCATGCAAAAAACAAACATGACAAACTTTTGGCGTGTCCTGAACACGAAAAAAACTTTTTTTTACTGATTAAAGGTGGATATTCGGTTCGCTGTTTCCAGTGTGAAATCTCAATGTGAAAAAAGTTTTCTCTGCAATGGGATGGTTTTGCTATAGGAATTTTCACCTCACATTTGTTTTTCACCCGGGAAAAGCGAACCGAATATCCACCTTAATGGAGAAGAGGGAAATAAAAAGCGCGGAAATTTTAACTTCAAGAGTTTTTCCAAATTAAAGTTAAAGTAATAAACATGAAAATGAATAGTATAAAATGCACAATTTAACTAATTAAAAACTAAACTAGATTAATTATGCGAAATCTTGATCAATTTTTATTTGTCAAGGACATGAAAAGGAGCTTTAGGGTTTAGTTAATAGCCAATAAGACTGCATTTTCACTAGGCCATTTATCCGGGGTTAGTATCCATGGTTACAAAAGTTTTTGTTGGAAAAAAATTGCTTGTTTCGAATAACAACTGGTTGCCAATAGCAACCCCAGACCCTACATGCAAACCCAGGGTTTGAAACCCTGGATAAATGACCTAGTGAAAATGCAGTCTAATTATCTAGTTGATCGATTGATAATTAAAATTAATTAAGATTCAATTCTAATCACGTGACAAAAGCCTGACGGTTTTGTCCACTGGGAAAGTTGCCTGTGAGTAAAAGGAGAATGACTCATTTAAGCCCTTTTAAAGTTGAAAGGGTTGAATAAAACAAGGGCTTGTTTGTTTTCGTGTCTATACATAGCTCTTTGTACATAGCCCAGCCTCTTTGAAGGGACCCCTCACTTTAGGGATTTTTGAAGTTTTCTTATTTCATTAAGTTGATGAACTTTATTCAAATTGGAGTTACAATTTTTGAAAAAAATGGACACAACCAAGAATCTGCCTATGACGTCATCCTCAATTTGGTCAAAGTGTCCAAATTGTAAAAGTTTGGTAATATTTGAATACTTTTAAAATCACAAATTAAAATCACAAAATTTTTAATGGTATTGTGTAATTAAATAGAAATCCGAGATTTTGAGACACATGGAAGCCTACAAACTTGTAGCCAAATTGAGTCCCTCTTTGAGCCCTGCCATTGTCCTTGAAAATGTACCCATTAAATAATTTTAATGATCAAATAATTCACAAAAAATTATAACCTTTGATCTTTAATTTATCTTATTTAGATAGAAGATATGATTAAGAGAGATGACTGGGAAATTCAAGACGTCGGGTCAGATGACCCGGGAATTGTGGAAAAAATTGACCAACTCCAAAATGATGTGAATTTGAATGGACAAGTTAATGCTCAATTAAATGCAATTGAGCCAAGTGACATGGTTCGGTTTTATCATCGCAATTCATAATTTTAATTTAAATTTTGGCATTTTGACAAAGACATTACAATTATTAATTTATTGTTCCATTTTAAATATAGGAAATTATGACTATTAGTAAACCTCAAGTACCCATTCCAGAGACAATTTCTAAAGAAAATGACCCTCAAAGGTCATCTGAAATATTGGAAGAGACTCCAGATTTTAAAAAAATTCCTGAAAACAATAAAATTGTTGAACGAGGTTTCAAAAATATTATTTGTTTTTTCTGCCAACTATTTAATTTTAAAAATTAATTTTAATTATAAAATTAATAATATTAATAATATTAAATTTTTTTCAAGTCACCCGTCAATCACAAAAAAAGAAAGTAAATTCCGTGACGTCACCAATTCAATCCACTCGTTCTGAAGACATTGAAGAATCTCAAAATAATTTAAGTGACGAGAAATTATCAATGGCGGATGAATTCATTCGTAAGAAACAATTAAAATATTTTATTTTACTGAAAAAGTGACACTCCATTTAAATTTAAAATTCAAATATTTCAGAAATAATTTCATCGAAAAAGAAAGACAAAAGAAAAAAATCTTACCAATGTCTCATTTGCCAATCTAAAACACGAAACAGACGGAATTTACAAAAACACGTGTCACGTGTCCACTCGAAAAACCCAACACAATGTAACCAAGTCGAAAATTCAAAATCTCATGTAGAAAATGGTGGTCAAGTTCAAGACACCCGCCATAGAATCGCTAAAGTTGAGCCAATCAGAACAAGATCAAAAAAAAAAGACATTCGTCAGCACGAAGGAGGTCCTCCCCTTGATTTGAAATTGGTACGTACCCGCCCTCGTGTTCAAGTCCAAGTCAAATTGAAGCGTTTGAAATTGCCACCAAAAATTGTCAACAAAAAATTGAATGAGACTCCAACTCTGACTCCATGTTTAGTCTCACAAAGTGGATTAAAAAGTTTGAAAATTGTCAAAAAAACAATTTCAATTCCTGGTAGAGCCAGTTTGAAGAAAGTTTACAGTAAAATTCGTAAGTTAAAAATATTGAAGATGATTTAATTAAAGTTAATTATAAAAAATGTATTTTGAATTGTAGTGAAAGTACCAATGAAGAATGGAGAGTATGAATATACATGTTTGTTGTGCGATAAAAAATTTCCATGGTTAAACACAACGTCGAAACATATTCGAAAAGTTCACTGGAAAGAAGATCGACAACAATGTCCCCATTGTCCCATCGATTTTGTTGACCAATCTTGCCTCAAAGTACATCAACAGCGTTTTCATGGATCTCTCAAAAAATGAAAATAATTTCAACTCCATAATTATTTTGTATGACAATATCACTGCCAGAATTTTTATTTTTGAATTAAAATTTAAAAACAGTACATTTTTTAAAAATTTTGAAGGGTTTTTGAAGGACCAATAAATTGAAACTAAAGTTTTCAACGTGACTAAATTCTAAAATCTATTTATACGAGAATTTCGATAGAAAAGTGGAGGTACTTAATTTTTTAATAATATTTATAATAAGTAGAAGCATGTTTCATCATTCATCAAGTTAACTGTAATTTAATTGATAATAATTTGTACTTTGATTTAATTATTTTTTCAACTACAATTAATTGGAGTAGTTTTATTCATTTCGGATTATTTTTTTGAGAAACTGAAAATATTTTTTATATTTTAGTTAAAGTGATAGATCATAAAATAGAATATTCATGATATTTGTATAATAAAATCCTCTGTTAACATAATAATTATTATGCAACAATTTAATTACACTTTATTTTGCGCCGCCACCATGAGCTTGAACAAGTCCAAGATTCCAAGAACCAGCTCAAGTTGTAAACTAAAAATTTTCATATTTAAAATAAAATATAAAACTTGCCCATTTTCAGTTTCAAAAATGGCCACTCTTTCTACCACTTTGGGACTTTGCCTCATTTTCGTTTGTCTTTTCTCACCCACCACCCTTGAAGCGGTAATTGTGGTGGACAAGGAATTCTTGTAGTTTTTAAACTAATGATAATTAAAAAACAATTTCTAGAAAATTAAAGGACATGTCAAGTATTTTGACGACTCAAGAGGATATGGTTTCATCACAACAGTAGGCGACGGGGCTAAAGATATTTTTGTTCATATTGTGCAACTCAAGTCCAGTGGTTTTACAACCCTTGCCCAAGGTGAAAATGTCGAGTTTGAAATTGCACCAGGAAGAGGAGGACCGCATGCTGAGAACATTACAAAAATCCCATAAATTATCTTTTATTTTGAACCTTTAAGGTGGAATTAGAGTTCACGTAGTTTTCAAAAATTACGTGAAAAATGAGATTTTTAACTATTCAAAATGTCATTTTTCACGTAATTTTTGAAAACTACGTGAACTCTAATTCCACCTTTAATGTTGACCTTCCTTAATTAAAAGTAATTTGTCAAAATTTGTGTTCAAAATTATCCACTTTCCCTCTCCTGTCCATCTCTCAAATTAATTAAATAGTTTGTACAGTTGCAAATAATAAAGTGAAATAATTTTTAATTTAGTCTCATTAAAAGAAGCATGCTCCATTCTTACAATTTTTACATTTTTGCGTTTAAAAAGCCAGAAGAAGAGCGACAATTTGTTTGAAAACGAAATCGATAAAAATGTGGGTCAATGCCCTTTCAATCTTTGAAAATTGTCCCGCCGTTATCCCTATCACACTGTAATATTACAGGAATTGACCGGCACGTGTGCCGGTAGAACTCCCGCTCAATGTTAAGGCTCAACTCCTGTGACATGACATCAATGCATTGAGGTGAGTCAATTTTTCCAATTTTTGTGGGATGACAAACGCACTATTCAGTATTCCAATGTAGCGGATGGCAATAATAAACAAAAATCTTTAAAGTGACTAAAGTAACTCAAATAATAATCAGTTTGAGAGTTTCAGACGGAGATTAAATGTGATTTAATTTTATTTATAATAATATTCCGTTCAATTGAGTCATTTAATTGATAATCATATTGTAATTTGTATCATATTGTAATTAAGTTTTTAACTTGAATTAATTCAAATTGATTCACTCCTCATATTATTTCTCATTTTCTTATCGAAAATATTTTCACCACCGAAAAGATGAACATTTATGTGAATTAATATAAATGACAATAAAATTAAATATTTGTTAATAGAATACTATGTTAAAATAAAAACAATAATTGTTTTAATTACACTTTTGTGCCGCCACTACAAAAAGTCTGAAAAATCAGTCATTATTTTACTAATAGTGTATTATACTAATATTTCCTTTAAAATAAAAATTCCCGCCATTTCAATCGAATTTTGAAATTTGGAACAATGGCGACTCTTACCTCCACTTTGAGGTTTTGTCTCATTTTCGTCTTTCTGTTCTCGCCCACCACCTTGGAGGCCAGGGTAATTGTCCATCTCTCAATTAACCTTTTTTGTCATATGACGGTTACGGAAAGGTTAATTTTTAATTTTAATTTTTTTTAAAGGACATGGGAGGCATAACATGGGGATTTTACATTTCGTTATTTTGAGCTGAAATTTGGCACGTAGATTGCTGAGACCCTCCTGATGAAAAAATTAAGGGGTCACTTTTTCGACGGATGGCTTCCTTTGACCTCCAGAGGTCAAGATGTGCTCCATATGTACGTTATGATCGAAAAACTTAGTTGTCGTACAAAAATTCTGCAACTTGGCAAAAATACTCTCCTTGACCTTCTGATCAACGTTTGTATGGTGGTCATATCATAATTCTCATTTGCTTGACCACCAGAGGATCAAAATGACTTGCTTTAAGTCACCGCCTGACCTGGGCTTCCTGTTCTGGTGGTTAAGCAAATGAGAATTATGATATGACCACCATACAAACTTTGATCAGAAGGTGAAAATGTCGAATTTGAAGTTTTCAGAGGGCCAAAAGGACTTTCAGCTATGTACGTTTCCTTAATCAATTAATTTAATTTATTTCGCATCATCAAGTTTGGTAATAATAATATTTTATTTTAATTAAATTAATTTGTCAAAACATTTGAAAACATTTTCTTCTCACGTCCGTCACATTAATTAATAAATTATTGTTAATTTAAAATGGCGGTCAATATAAAATCAACTTAAATTAAATATCATATTAAATGTGATCCATATGTGGGATTAAAAGGGTAACTATGTTCAAAGGGGATCATTATAATTTTTTACAAAATTTTTTATCCTCCATTCCATTCAATGTACATGCTACAATCTTGCAAACTTGCAAGTAGAGTTGTCAATGACAATTGAGCGTAAATTTCACGTCTTAACAATAAAATATTTTGAGCGCATATTTTTAGCATTCAAAATTGCGAAATTTTTATTTTTAAAAAGCCAGAAGAAGAGCGGCAATTTGTTTGAAAACGAAATCGATAAAAATGAGGGTCGACGCCCTCTCAATCTTTGAAAATTGTCCCGCTTTTATCCCAATCACAGGAATTGACCTGCACGTGCCACGGTAAAAATCCCTCTCTTTTTTTAGGGACAATCCCTGTGACGTGACCTCAATGAGATGAGTCAATTTTTCCAATTTTTGTGGGATGACAAAGGCATTATTTAGTATCCCAATGTAAAGAATGACTGCAATCACAAGTAGACCAAATAACATGAGCGCCAATAGCGGATTCGTTTGAATGAATCGAATTGACCCATAGCCTCCCATTATGGCCAGTCCTATGGCGCCAGCTTTGCCTGAAAATATATGCCCAGAAAATCCTAGATTGAACAGGACGAGCTCTAATTGAAATTTTCGCGCTCTCTCCACAAATCGGGGCATCTCGCTCGTTTCCACGCGGCGACCATTTTCATTTAATCTACAAATGATATAGCAAATTTACAAAAATAAACACTTTTATATTAAAATTCTTACATGATCCGTCCAAGTGCCCCAAGTTTCTGGATTTCGACATCAAGGTCAAGGGTCATCCGGTTCATAAAAGACAAGAGAAAATAAGTTCCAAAATGTATGAATACCATGACAATTCCAAACATGGCCGTGTCACCCAGGAGGCACATGAGAAATGTGACCCAGTTTTCCAAATTGTAAGGCACGGCGGAAAATAAAAGAATTGGCAAAAAAGGGTCAGCAATGTAACAAAGTGGGTGGAGACTCATGCAAGGATAAAGTAAGAGCGGCAAATATGAAATTAGCAACTCCTTTAGTGACCTTGAGCTTGACCTGATCTCTTGATTCACTTCCTGCTCATTTTTGTCAAGGATTTTCATTTCCAGCTCAGTCCTCGAGTCCTCTATTGGTGGAGTCAATAACTGAGAATTTTCTAGAGAGAAAAATTCAAAATTTTAATGTTAATCATAGTTAATTTAATTAAAATGAGATTGACCTTCAAATGAATGAAATTCATTGTGGAGGGTGACGCTGATATCAGCCCACTGACCAAACATTTTATAAACCCAATAATTGAGAATAAGACAGTCCATTGAAATGATGAGCATGACCGGCACTTGGTAAATTTTAGGGTCACCAAATCCCAACGACCTCCCTGTTTGACCCACAATGTAACACGTGTACAATTGTGAAGTCAGCTGCCATAATTTAAAAATAATACGGCGCCAAATTGATTCCATATTTTTTAAGTGGCCACTCTCTTGGTCAAATTGAAATGGGTAGACATTGAGGTGACAGAGGAGGTCAAATATTTTGAAATTATATTTTAAATCTTCCCGCTTCAACATTTTTGTTGTATTGTTACAGTTTTACATGAAACTAGTGAGTTTAACTGTTCAAGAACGAAGAATTGTGAAAATAGAGCTGGAATGGTCACCGAACTTTAATCAAGTAACGTGAAAAATAATTTTTTGTGAATTTATAGCTCAACAAATGTTGTAGATTCGAAATATGAAAAAGTTGGGTCAGTGACAAGATAAATGGCCGGGTTTGTCCAAAATACTATTTTTGTTTAGACTAGTTTTTATCTGTTACTTAGCTACATAACAGATTTAATAACGATTTGTGTTATTACAAATCATTATTTAAAATTACAGTAATTTAATTTTCTACAAAACTACATGCCCCATTTCCTCCACGGGTGGTCAATTTGGTGGTCAATTCCTTGTAATTAAACTTTGAGGGGTCTACCGACAATGTGATATCACATTTTCAAGTCCGAATCGGAATTTTCGTATCCCGTCCCCATAATAGCAAGCCAATGAATGAGGAATCCCAAACGAAAAACATTTTTAAAATTCTGAAATAAATAAATGTACCTACATAATTAATTATTAATTGTTCAAGTCCTTTAAGTAATTGGCTATTAATTTAATTAATAGTACAAATTGTTGATGAAATTGTTTTCAAATAATTAATTTCTGGGTTTCAATTTTCGGACTCGGTTCGGTAGAAAAATAGCCCCTTCATAATTTAATTTAATTACGAACAATAAATTGGCTCACTTAGTAGAAGGAAGTTGGTTGGGTTTGTAATTTTGTAAAAAATGATAGCCATTTGGTTGGTCTCTCTGTAATTTAATTAAATTTCCAAGGCTGTTAATTATGGCTGGTAATGAAAGTATTTAAATTTAAAATTTTTAATTTTTAATAAAAATCCTCTTCTTCCTACATTCTCTGAGCTAGACATTAAAATTAATTGAACTTTAAAGTTACATTCATGTAATTATTTTTATTTCTTGCTCTATTTATTTAGTCATCATTTTTGGAAAAAATGTGTAACAATTTATTTATTTAAAAAGTGAGAAGAAGAGCGACAATTTGGTTGAAAACAAAATCAATGAAAATGAGGGTCGATGCCCTCTCAACTGTTGAAAATTCTCCCGCCTTTATCCCAATCACAGGAATGGACCTGCAAGTGGTACGATAGAACTCCCGCTCAATTTTTAGGCTCAACCCCTGTGACATGACCTCAATGAGATGCGTCAATTTCTCTAATTTTTGTGGGATGACAAAAGCACTATTCAGTATCCCAATGTAAAGGATGACGGTAATAATGAGAAGGCTAAATAAAAGGAGCGCCAATATGGGATTCGTTTGAATAAATCGAATTGACCCATAACCTCCCATTATGGCCGCGGCTATTGCTATACTTTTACCCGAAAAAATAATCCCGGACCAAGCCAAATTGAAAAGAACCAGTTCCAGTTGAAATTTTCGTGCTCTCTCCATAAATCTAATCAGCTCTCTTATTTCCACGTGGCGGCCATTTTCTTTCAATCTAGAAAATAATTCATTCAAAACATTTATATGAAGTGACATATGTCACTCATATGAGAAGTAGGGCTTTGAAAATGAGAATTTGGTTTGGGGTAAATGTTTTTTTGTACAAAATAATCTTGCATTTGTACAAAAGGTCACGTGTACCAAAGACTCTTAATTTTGTACAAAAGGTCACGTGTACCAAAGACTCTTAATTTTGTACAAAAGGATTTACTTTTTTTTGTACAAAACCTATATTGTACAAAAGATTCTTGGAATTCTACAAAAGATTTTAATTTCTTTGTACAAAAGGTCATGTTTACAAGAGATTCTTGAATTTGTTCCACAAAATCTTGACATTGTACAAATGATTTAATTATTTTGTACAATTATTTTGTGGGAAGGGCCAGAGGGGACATGCCTATTCTTACATTAGGCATGCACATACCAAAATTGGGAAGGGTGCTGGTTAAATCGACTCTTTTGGTGATATGATTTATGGATGGTCCCCAAATAAATTGATCGATTTTTTTATCGTAAACTTGATCGTCATGTTTTTCGATTCTGCTGGCCTTAACCCTTTATCATGGTGTGGTGTGTTCAAATTCCAATGCCTTTTCAGTTCATTACCCACTCAAAAATTTTTTGAAAATTAATGCAAATTACATGCAAACAGAAAGGGAAGAATTTTTTTGAAAGGGGATAGGGAAAAAGCTTCAGTCTTGATTTTTAGTAAATTCATAAAACAGCATGCATGACTGAGAGATTAAATGACAGAATAACCATTGTCAATTGTATTATTCTTTTTCATATTCAAAAAACCTGGCAAAATAGTTGCTTAGATAATTGTACAAAATAATTAAATCATTTGTACAATGTCAAGATTTTGTGGTACAAATTCAAGAATCTCTTGTAAACATGACCTTTTGTACAAAGAAATTAAAATCTTTTGTAGAATTCCAAGAATCTTTTGTACAATATAGGTTTTGTACAGAAAAAGTAAATCCTTTTGTACAAAATTAAGAGTCTTTGGTACACGTGACCTTTTGTACAAAATAATCAAAATCTTTTGTACAAATGCAATATTCTTTTGTACAGGAAAATTAACACCCATTTGGTTTGTTTATACATAATTTTTTCAAGGGCGTCTAGTCTCCTTAGTTCAATGTTAAGGTCAAGGGTGTTGCGGGTCATGAAAGACAAGAGAAAGTAGACACCATAAAGTACAACCCCCATCAGAACTCCTACCAGGACCGTGTCCACCAAGAAGCACATGAAAAATGTGACTCAATCTTGCCAATTGCGGGGCACAGCGCAAAATAAAAGAACGGGAATGGAGGGGTCAGCAATGTAACAAAGTGGGTAGATGCATAGACATGGACACAGTAAGAAAGGCCAATAGGAAATTAACAGCTCTTCCAATGACCTTGCCTTGTACTACTAGTTGCACACTACAAAATATGACATGCATAAAAAAATGTTCTTGTTTGTAATGATTCATTGGAGTTTTTAATTAAAAATTTTATTAGAGTGTGGGTCCATGTTAAAATAAAACTTGTGCTTAAAATTGACCATTTTTTGCAGTAATTTTTTTTAAAAGGTGAGAAGAAGATCCACAATTTGGTTGAAAACGAAATCAATGTAAATGAGGGTCGATGCCCTTTCAATATTTGAAAATCCCGCCTTTATTCCAATCACAGGAATTGACTTGTACGTGGTTCGGTAGAATTCCCGCTCAATTTTAAGGCTGAACCCCTGTGACGTGACCTCAATGAGACGAGTCAATTTCTCCAACTTTTGTGGAATGTCGAAGGCACTATTTAGTATCGCAATGTAGACCATGACGATTAAAATAAACAAGCCAAATGACATGAGCGCTAATGGTGGATTCGTTTGAATGAGTCGGATTGAGCCATAGCCTAGAATTATGGACATGGCTATGGAAACACTTTTACCCGAGAAAATCACACCAGACCAAGCCAAATTGAAGAGGAGGAGCTCCAGTTCAAATTTTCGGGCTCTCTTTAGAAATCCAATCATCTCGCCTACTTCCACGTGGCGGCCATTCTCGACATCAAGGTCAAGGGTCATGCGGGTCATGAAAAACAAGAGAAAATAGACACCGTATGGTGAATTTTGCTCCAAGGATAGCTCCAAACATGGCCGTGTCCACCAGGAGACACATGAAAAATGTGAACCAATTTTGCCAACTGTGAGGCACTGCCCCGAATAAAAGAGCTGGCAGGGTAGGGTCGGCAATGTAACAAAGTGGGTACATGAATACAACCGAATATGTTAGAAGCGGCAAGTATGAAATTAACAACTCCTTCATTGACCTTCTTGACCTTGACCTCTCTTTCTTTTCATTCACGTCCTCTTTCTCATTCCATTTATTTTCGTTCTCGTCATTACCGTCAAGAATTTTTATTTCCAGGTCAAGCCTCGAATCTTCTTTTGTGTGGCCCATGACTGAGAATTATCTAGAGCAGGGAATTTGAAATTTGTAATGGTAATCATAGTTAATTTAGTTAGAATGAAAGTGACCTTGAAATGAATGAAGTTCATTGTGAAGAGTGGCGTTAACATCCAGCCACTGGACAAACATTTTATGGACAAAATAATTGAGAAGAATGTAGCCCCCTGACATGATGAGACTAACGAGTACTTGGTAAATTTTCGGGTCACCAAATGCCAACGACCTTCCTGTTTGACCCACAATGTAACACATGTACAATATTAAAGTGATCTGCCATACTTTAAATGTAATTTGGCGCCAATTTAATTTTACAACTTTAAAGTGGCCACTCTCTTGATCAAATTGAAATGGGTAGACATTGAGATGACAGAGAAGATTAAATATTTTGAAATTATATTTTAAATCTTCCCGCTTCAACATTTTTGTCCAAATTTTCGAATCACTGCTGTTCAAAAATAGTTTGCTACTCTCCCTCCATTGGAAAGGGGATGAAAAATAGTATTTAGGGAAGGGACTGAATTTTGGAAATGAAAAATAATTTAATTTGTTTTTTCAGCCCAACGTTGATATAATAGGACTAATACGGGAGATTGCTTAAATTTAATTGTGTTAATATTGAAAACTCACACATGAATTATTTACAATTTGAAAGAACACTTACAATTAAGTTTTAAGCGAAATACAATTTGCAAAGAGTACCCCACTACACTTGTTTATCAATTAAACCAATGTTGAATTGGTTTATATTGCCCTTAGAGAAAAAAAACTAACTAAATTAACTCAAAATTAATGAATTTTTAGACAGAGCATTTTTAAACATGTTAACTAGGTACAATTGAGTTGTACGTAGCCCTTTTTCATTGTACCTAGCCCTCAGAGCCTGTACCTAGTAAAATGGACCAAAAATGCCCTTTTCAAAATTATTGTCGGGAGGATTTAGGGTTTTTGATGCATTT
>JAQIVZ010003183.1:0-15447 GCA_034700945.1 Arrhopalites spinosus
TGGAGCCTACAAGGTCTTTTATAATTAATTAGTGCAATCTAAGATTTTTCAGTTGTGCACCAGAGCACTTGTGCGTTGTTGACGGATATCTTTACACATTCTCTGTTTCTCTCATTTTATTTCTTTTTCTCAAAACAAAAATCTTGATAATATTTCCCATCTCAGAAAACAAGTTCTTCTCCTTATTTGACAATAGTCCACTCATGTTGAAATGCGTGCGCAGAATTTTCCTTTTGTACAAAACGTCTTGCCACGAAATGATTAAATCACACGTAAATTTATTATATTTGAATGACTGAATCAAAGTAATAATAAAAGTAAGAGTAAACAGAAAATAGAGTGTAGAATTACTCATGAAGAATACCAAGGGCTAAGAGAAAGTCAAAGAGAAAGTTTAAAAAAAAGAAAAGAAGAAATTTCAATATTTTTATCCATTTCTATTCTCTAAAATGTTTCAAAGGATGAAGTGAAAGTAAATGTAAGTGTACAAGGATATGTAGAAGGATGCTGACTGGTTTGAATATAATAAAAGGGAGAAAGGGAAGGGGAAATGTGTCTAAAAAATAGATTTGTCATGTACCTTCTGTACTTTGGTAGAGTTCTTTATTTTTGGATGGAGAAAACATGCAGAAATATTAAGGTATGAAGATTGAGGGTAATGGTTAGCATTAGAAGGGGAAGTAGTGCCAAAACAAGTTGGTGGGTAGTATTTTTTATTGTGAATCTATTTAAAAGAAGAGGCACAAATCCAGGAGAGAGAAAAGAGATTATTTGTTGGGCTTTCCCTACATAGTCCACACACACACACATGGATAGGGATGCTCCATATAGGAGGATCGTCGTGGTGGGATGAAGGAAGGAAAGGAGCGGCGAACTGAGAGGGCAAATAATGGGAAAAGGCACAGTTTTCACTGACATATCCGGAGTATTGCACTGCACTGGGTAGTTGGCAAAAAAAATTGTAGAGAGAGAATGGCTCTCAAAAAGCTACCATTCGTCACTTTGATAGGGTCTTTGGAGACACCATTGCACTAAAAACTCGCCGCAATTCTTCCCTCTATTTTTTGTGCCTTTTTTTCATCCTCCTCCTCTTCTTCTTCTTGTGTAGAGATCCTTACGGGGGAAACAACTCGTCGCTCTTTTTTCATACAGAGAGAGAGAGAGAGGATTGTAGTGGAGGGTATGCACAGTGAGGCAAGACCAGAGAGAAAATTTTGTACATGGATTCATGCCCTAATGCCCAATACTTTTTCCTCTCCTCCTCCTTGTGAGTGTGCAGACCTTTTAGCTGGTTGGGTGGAAAGCTTGGCTTAGTGGTACAAAAGAAATTGTGATCTTTTACTGCCATCCTTTTTACACCTTACATTTGCTATTACCTATTATGTACATGGATGGATGACTGAATGAATTTTCTCTTTCAAGTACAATGCCAACTTGCTCAATTTATCCTTTTAAATATACAACATTACCATCATTCTTAGTTTTAACGCTTCCCCGCCTCATCCTTACAGTCCCCCCTCCCTCTCTCTCTATAGTTTACTCATGTAAAGGCTCTGAGGATACATTAAGTCCTACTCACTGAGATTTATACCCATCCCATTCCATCCTTGCTTTTCAATTATTATTTATTCCTTCCATAAAAAATTCCTCCCTCCACTTCGTCTCTTCTTCCTCTATTTAATTTAATTCTATTTTCTAGTTCAACACTCCATCTTTTTTAAATAAACAAAATCATTTTCAACTTTATCTTTTTATTTCAAAACAAAAATCTAAGAAGAAACATGAAATAAAATATTTTTTATTCAACGTCACTGTTTTCTTAAAAAAGAGACATAGGTAGTATACCACAATAATATTTTTATAATTCAGTTTAATTTTCATAAATATAAAAATAATTTCAGGTAGTATTTGATGGTTTGATTTCTCCGTTGAGAGTCACGGGCACCTCCATTATGCACATTATGGACGTGATTATGTAGTACACTCACGGATCCTTTCAACGTTTTTACAACTAAGAGCTTTTTTCCCAATAAATTGAATTGATAATGTAATAGTATATAAATATACAAAGCTTAAAAAATTTTTTACAGGCAACCTGTATACAAAAAAAGAAAGTGGGCTACATTTGAGTGGAGAAAGTTTAAGTGTAAAGAAAGAAAGAATAGTATTGAGAATAGAAAGGACGATTAGGAATGTTATCTTTTTTTGCGTAGACACTTTGAATATTTAAAATGTCCCCATGTACCTTTGTAGGACTGTGAGTAAATGTAGAGAGAAAGTTAAATTTGACTCGTTTTGTTGAATAGCTTTTAAGTAAACATATGTTGGAGACTGTGTTGGAGATTGTGCATATGTAAAGAAGAGAAGGGGAGAGAGGGAAGAAAGTTGGAGGATATAGACTTGTGGGGCTAAAGATTTATTGTATTCATTGATTGTATGTAGAACATTCATCGAAATAAATTCCAAGTTGGTCTCTCTGTCCAATGAGTTTATTCCAACAAGGCCTCAACAATAATCCACCCTGTCACACTGAATTTCGACTCATTAAGCTCTTTGCAATTCTTGCCACTAAAATTACTCACCCATGCGTCTTCATTAAGATGCACGCGTCGCTCCCCTTCTCTTGGTCTTCTCATTTTTCCAGTAGAATCCAAAAGGAGAAGGATAAACTAGCTGGAAATTGTAATCTTGTTCAACATAAATTTCTCCTCTAGATCCACTTAGATCGTCATCTCCAAGTCTAACCTTCGTCTAAAACCTCCCAGAGAAAGCCAGAGAGGGGAAAGAGAGGGGTCTCTTCTAATACTTTCTATCCTCGTTGAGAATTTACAAGTGTTATATACATCGAGAGAAAGCAAGATGAGCAAAAACGAATGCATTTGGTTATCATATGATTAGGAACAGGACAAGTAGAGAGAGAGAGGGAAAGTCTCCCTTTTTCCATGGAGTTTACATAAGACTAACAATATATGAGAATCTTATGAAGAGGATATACATATTCTCAACTTTTCACTTGCCATATCTCCATATATACACTATTACATTCCAAGAAGGGCGGAAAAGAGGGAGAGGATGAATTGAAAATAACCTGACTCTTTAGCTTCTACTTGAAAAAAGCTAACTTCATTCGTCAGAATTTATGGAATGTTTCTCTGAATGTTAAAAAAAGGAAGCCGACATTTTCTATGGAGGAGCAAAAGCAAAGGAATGAAGATCCATGGACCGAGCTCACATTCCAAACCAGTACAACTTGCTCTCTCTCTTATGGATTTCTCTTATCCTCATGTCTTTGTTTATATTCTCATACTTTCACAGCCAACTTTCTTCTTCTTCATCATCTCCTTATGGATTCTCTTCTAACCATTTTCAACCAACATCCTGTGCCTACCTCTACGTTTTTTCTTTGTACTTATGACTTTCTCTTTTTCTCTCTGCCTCGCTTACTCTGGTTCATGGGAACTAGTCTCCATGGTTTTTTTTTCTATTTCAAGTTTTATCTTGTGTCCTCAAAATCGGTTGGAGAATGACTAGTTGATGGGCATGGAGAGAGGGAAAAGGAATGGGAGAAAGGCCAGGATCTCGTAAAAGTGAATGGTCTGGTAATACCAATCCAGAATGAAGCCATCTTCTCACCAACTTTTCCCCATATATACCACCACCCTCCTTTTTTTCACCTTGCCTTGGACTTTCAATGGCATGGTTATCACCAGAAATTTTCCACGAAAAAAAACTACACCAACACAGAGACCCCTGTTTGCCCATTTGCTTTTCTCAGAAGAGAGAAAATGAATGAACTTTTGTCAGGGAGTGACATGCGGGGAAGTGGGAGGGGGGGGGGACGTTACCAACTTCTTAGGATTTAGCCAACGAGTAAAATCATGAATGCAATTGATTCATGTGCCAGGTAGTGGAGAAATTGGGGAGGGGTGGGGTGAGAGATGGGGAATAAGCAAAAGTTTAATTGTGGGTCTAAAGTCTAAAGAAAGCAATGTTCATGGATAATTTTGCTGAGACTGTGTAGTTTATACAGATATAAACTTGTAACTTGTAGTTTTAGTTTTCTTAGAGTGGACATATGATTCCCCCCTTCCTCCTCCTCCATGTAATCCTACCTTCGTGGAAAGTCGTTGAAAGAGTAGAAGCGAAACGAGTTGGAGATGTGGGTCAGGGCGATTTTGTAAGGATTATTTGACTTGTCTTGAAAATAATTGCTTCATTGATTTCATCTTCTACATTTACTTTCTCTCTCTCTCTCTCTAAATACACTAAATGTGTATTTATACAGTTGAGAGGAAGAGCCATGTTCCATACAAGTTTTCAACTAGACAGTTTTCTCCTTCCAAAATTGTTCATAGTAAAGCTCCCTTTTATAAATTTCATGTAACTTTATTCCCCCCCCCCCTCCCTTTCTCTCTCTCTCCCTCTGTTTCTCATTTAGTTTTGTAATTCAATTAATATTGATTTCTCTATCGATTCGTTTTTGTGTGTTAGTGTACAATTTGCCAAAATAATGACAAAATATTTATGGTATGTATGGGATAAAATTCTATTATTAAAAAATACTTTTTTTTATTATTAAAGAATTTAAATTGTAGTAGAGTGGATTGATAGTAGAAAATACCTGATAACTAAATAATTTGTACAAGATAAAAATAAATGGAGAGGGAAAGAATGTGTTCAAATCTTAATAAGGACGATTAATTAGTATTGTAAGTATTAATTAAATAATAGCCGGCCAAGGAAAGATAGGAAAACTCCTGCTCACTCTTTGACAGGGACTATTAGTGTTGGTGAAGGAAATGGTGAGAGAGAAGAAAGACAGAAGGAGACTTTTGTGCTTGTGAGTGTGAGTGTGTGTGTGTTGCAATAAAGATTAGTGTGAATTATTACTTGAGAGGGGGAACGAGACGAGAGTCTTTCTCTCTCTCTCTCTCTTCAGTAGATTTATGTAGTGTCAAAAATTTTGTGAATGACATGGCCATGGCTTGTTTCTCAGGGTAACGGTTTATTTCTTCATAAAACCTTATGGCAGTTCCTCCATCTTCCTCCTCTCTCTCACTTCATCCTTTTCATCATCATTCCCTCTCCCCCCTTCCAACTTGCACTCTCAGACAAAATGAGAGAGAGAGAGAAAAAAAGAGCAAGAAAAAAATGGAGGGAGATGAGAAACAATGAAGGGTTTCTAACATGCTTATATACTCTCTAATAACAACAAACTAAAGTAAAGTAAGTAGTAGCCATTTCACTTTTTCTCTTGTTTTTTTCCACAGAGCTATCACAAAATTCCACTCATGGGGGGATAGGCAAGATGGAATTGGATGGTTTGTCCAAACAAATAATGCTTTTATTTCTGAAAATAGAACCTACTTGACAAAATATTTAAGCATCATTACCACCTAATGCATTTCATGTACTTACACTTGTACATTTTCATATTACTCTTTTACCTAATGTCCCATCTCATTTAATTTTATCTAACATTCTTCTTCGTCATCATCAAATGCATCATCCTCGGAACCAAAACCACCTCATGAGAGTCTACAGGTTCCCCCCATCAGATTTCAGGAGAAAAACATGAAGTTTTTGTTTCAACATTATACTCTTTTAATATTCATATTTTCCATTGTGTAACTTATTTTTAGTAGTCAAAGTGTACAAAAATTATTCTTTTCGCTTCAAATCATTTTGGGTATTATTTGCATTTGTAGTACTCCGTAATTTGACCATGTTTTAATATTCATTTGTATTTTCATTTCTATTTTCATTTTAACCTCAGCTCTTAGAAATCATTCAAAATCAATTAATTCTACTGAATTTTTAAATTATTTAATTTTATCAACAACTTTCTACACCAATCAGCTCTTTTTTACAGTTATAAAAATTACAGAGTTAATTGTTGCGAAAATTTTCTTTTTAAAAAATAGAGAAAACACGATTTATTATTTCAAGTGTTTTATTTTGTACCTACAATTAAATTTTTTTTGACAATTAAAAATAATGAGAAAAGTAAATAAAAATTACTGGGAAAGAATTTGGTAGTTAAATGGAATGTATTTAATAATTTTTTTCCCTCAATGTTAAACCTCAAAGTAATAAAAGAGAAGAGAAAGCCGAAGGATTTGA
This sequence comes from Arrhopalites spinosus, assembly GCA_034700945.1. Lineage (NCBI taxonomy): Eukaryota > Metazoa > Arthropoda > Collembola > Symphypleona > Arrhopalitidae > Arrhopalites > Arrhopalites spinosus. The sequence goes on from JAQIVZ010003183.1 coordinate 6,124, forward strand.
TAATGATTTAGAACAAAAAAGAGGTCAGAATTAAATGTGTAAAGCTGGGGCTACTTATGTTCATGTTGACATTAAACATCAATAAAATTCATAATTAACCAATGTCAACATTTGCCTAGGTAGGTTAGTTTTCATGTCATTGTCATTCATGCGAGGAAGAGAAAGGAGGGGGGGGGGAGCTTTTGAGCTCAAGTTTTCATTTTCAAAACCACCAAAATTTTCCCATTGTCACAATCCACTGTCGTAGAAAACTGAGGAGAGGACAGGAAATGGCGGAAGGAGAGTATTGGCAGTCTACATGATCACTGTTTCCTGTTGCTCCAGGCGGCCCCAACGAGAAGGATTAAAAGGACAATGACAGTTTGTGTAAATGACAGTCATCCCAGCTGTGTCTTTTCTTCCTTTGTCAAGAATTTTAAGTGAGAGAGAGAGACCATGTGTGTTTATTTAATTTAGGGTGAAATCAAAAAATACTTTTTATTTCATCTCACCCTCACAATATGTACAATTTAACAACGACCTCATTTCCATTCGTCTCCATATCATTTATTGAGGAAATGGCCCCTCCATGAGAAGAGAAAGCAAAGAGGGGGAAAGAGAAGGCGAGAGAAATGGGCAAGGTTCTTAAGTTTGAAGATGAGAATCAGCATCATAATAAAAAGGAGGACATGGAGGAATAGAGCCAAAAAAAGTAGGGGGAGAAAAAAGGTAAAAAAAGTGAAAGGAGAGGAGGTTGGTGGTGGGTACAATTCAGTTGTGTGTGCTTGGGTTTGGGGAGGACAAGTCTGAGAGAGCTTAACTCTTCACGGTCTGGTGGGTGAAAACTTATATTTAGCTAGAACTTTTTGAGTTTGACTTATATGCGTTTAAATTTAAGGATCAGATTTTTCTTCAAGTCTCTCAGAGCGGAGACGAAGGCAAAAGTGAAAAAGAGAGGAAACGGAGGGAAAAGAAGCCCAAGATTTATAGCACTCGAACCTCCATTATTACTGGGGAGAGAGAGAGGAGAAGAGAGAAAGCACTGAGTGAACTGATCAGCCGCTTCTTCTTTTAACTTTGGCTTGGCTTAGTTTGGAGGAACAAGTGAACCCTGAAAAGTTGTTCCTTTAAGAAAGAAAGGAGAGAAAGCGAGAAAAATAAAAATAAAATGCTCCTCTTTCTTCTCTTCCCCACCCACGACGTATCCTCCTCTCTAACCTGAGTATAGACTCTGCCTACAGAGAGATATAGAAAGAATTGGCCACGTTCATGTAAATGTACATGAATGAAAAATATGTACCTTCATTTGTTCTCTCCCCCTTGCCTACTTTTATTTCTCATTCTCCTCCAAATAAAAATCATTTAGTAGTCTCTACATTCAGACAGAGACAACCATTCGCTTTGGATTCACTCTCAGGATTTTTTTGTGAGCCAACATTCTCTCCTTCCTCTTTCCCTTCTCATCATCAGCCACTTGTTCGCCATCTTGTTCTCTCCCCACCACTTTCTCCATACAATGTCCAGAGTTTTGTGTTTGTCTGTTTGGGGGGAAAAATGCAAAGGGAAAAAGCGGCTGACATTGGTTTTTGGTTTTGATAATTTTGTGTAGGAACTTGGAAAGGATATTGTACATACAGTGGGAAGAGGGTTTGGAGTGTAGAGACTTATAGTTGTTCTCTATCTCGAGTCCTCCTTCCCATTCACAATATGAGACAACCTCTTCCTCTTTTCTTTTATAAATGGGAATTTTATAGACTATTTTATGTCCAGCCATGCACACGCCCATCACTACCCATACAAGAGGGATTCCAGTGTAAAACTCTATCATCTCTATACTTTGTATGTGTATCGGTCTCTCTATGTACAACATTCACAAGTTGAACCTCCTCCTCTCCTTTTCAACTTTCACCATAATCAACTTGGCAATCTGCAATAAATTTTCCTATGTTGAGCATAAGTGCGTATAGCTAACAAGAAATAGAGCAAAAAAGACGGGGAGAAAGGCATTGCATCATCTATACATTGGAAACGGTTTATCTTTCTCTCAAACTGACACTCCCCCTCAACCTTCCCCCTCTTTCCTCCTCTACATCATTTCATTTTTTTTCAACTACACAGAAAAAATCTATTCAAAATATTTAAATTATCCTTCATCTTTTGAAAAAAATGAAGAAATTCTCTATTTTTAGAATATGTCTGTATTTTTTTAAAAACTAATAAAAAAATTTAGGCAGCATTTGCAGCAATAAAGGCAGTGAAAAATATTTGGTTGAAAAAAAAGAGTAGACAATTTAATGTAGTACCTGTTCCAATGTTTAAAAAAACATGTTGGAGATAATTGAAGCCCTTTCAACGACTCTCAAGATTGACGAAAGTGATTGAGATTGAGATCAACAGGTGAAGTGAAGAGAGAGAGAAAGGAGAAAGGGGGAGTTGATGATGGACGAGATGATGAAAAAAGAATTGAGTTGGGTCATGTGAAATGATGCGCTGGGCGGCATTGAGAAAAAGGGGGAAAGACGAAAAAAAGAGAAAGTAAAAAGAAAAAAAGAAGTTGTGAAATCCATTCAAAAAATAAAAGGAATGAGACCATCATGGATTTTGAGTGAAAGTGTGGCATTTTTGTGTAAAATGTGAGATAAATTCTTTGGATTGTATTATCCCACAAATTTTCCATATGTCTCTCCACCTTGTCAAAAAAGGACCAGTCTCATAGTCGTCCTTCGTCACACTTTTCTAGTTTCCAAAAGAAGAAAAAACTTCAACTAAAGAGACAGAGTGGATATGGTGTATTTGTAGAGAAAAAAAAAGAATAAAAAAAAAATATTTTATTTTGAAAGGGATATACACAAGTTTACTTATATATAAAAATAAGTATAAATAGAGAGAGAGAGAATGGAGTGAAAGCAGAAGGGTAAGAGGGGGGAATGTTCAAGTTTTTTTTGGACAAATTTTAGTAGGCCAAGCATGCATGGAGCAGCAATATGTCACTCCGTCATTCTGTACCGGTTTTTTTTCTGGGGAACAAAGCGATGTGACATAAATTGGAAAAGAGGGAAGACGTTCAAAGAAATTGACAACCAAGCTCCATAAAGTGTGTCGGTGATGGGGAAATAGAGAGAAAGAAATGGAATGAAATGGAAAAAGAATAAGAGAAAGCAAGGGAACAGTTGTGTATGAAAAAAAAAATATAAAATATCTCCTTACACTCAACATTTAAAGGTGGCAGTCCTCGTTCAAAACGAGGAAAGACTTTACATATGAGATAAGATGGAGAAAGGAGAGAGAAAGAATTTTATTTGGTAGGTCGAACAATGCAATGACAAAACAAAAACATGCATGGCTGACGTTACACGTTGTGTCATGCATGCCCTTCTGCACACAGTGGATAGAATATTATATTGTATACGTATCCTCCCCCTCTCCTTCACTCTATTTTCTCCTTTGTGTTTGCTTGGGGAGTGAAGAAAGAATTAAGAAAATTTCCAGCAGAAAAGTCAAGACAGTGTCCTGCAGGAACCATTTTTTTTCTCTTGCTCTCTGTCTTTTGTGTATATACACACATAAAAAGAGAAACATGGCAGCTTATATTGCCTTGTTTATTGACAAATGCAGAGTGAAAGTATTATAAAATGAAAGAGTATAAGGAGCCTTGTCAAGACTTTAAGGTAAAATTCTATGAAGTCAGTGCATGTAGCCCGTCTGTCTTTACTCTTTCTCTCTGTCTGCCATCCTGAATGTGATGATGATAGACGTGTCGGCTCATGCTTTTCATTCATCCACTGCCTCATATTATCCCCCTCTCCCCCCTTAAAGTCTCTCTTACACACTTTTTTTTGTTCTCTTTTCTCTCTGTACAAAAAACTGGAAAGTGGAGTCTACATGAGTGAAGATGGGAAGAGAGAGAGAGAGAGAGAAGAATCGTATGTATTTTTGTCGAGGAAATATTCGTTGAGCTGGAACTCGAAAGCTTGGTTGTGAATTTAAACTCATTCGCTTTCACTGCATGAGTTAACTCCCTTCTCTTCTTTCTTCTCATCTTCTTCTCGTCTCTTTTTTCTTCATTCGTCGTCATCATCCTCGTCTCATCTCATCATAGGAGAGTGGCTGGTGAGACTCGAGAGCCACATCTTCATTAGAATTGCAAGAATATTTCCCTTGCCCTCCTCCCTATTCAATTTCCTTTTCATTTCCATCTCCATCTCTCTCTCTCTCTTTTCTTCTTTTCCCCATGTTTTCCTCCCGATTTTCCATTGCAATGGTCGGATTAAGTCCCAGCTTTTACTTGCCTCAAGCGCCACACAAACAGAGACAGAGAGAGACAGTCCCCCAAGATCCCATGTCCTACCTCCTTGTCATTTTAATTCTTCTTGTATACATTCACTTTCTAATTAGCTATCCCCCGTTTAAAAATATTTTCATGTCTAACTTTTCTCTCTCTTGTATACAATACATTTCCATTTTTTTGTCTATTTTCCTAATTTTGGGAACCCTCTCTCTCTCTCTATAAATACACATTTATTTCTATGGTTCTCAACTTTCACCTTCATCGCGTTCTTTCTATTTTCTCTTGAAAAATGTTTTTTTCTCTGAGAACAATGTAGATAATGTAGAGAAAAGATGGGGAAATATTGAGAGAAAAAAAGATGATGCTCATGATTTTTTGGGAAAGAATTTCTTGGCAATTTTCTCTCTCTCTCAACATTTACAAGCTGCTTCCATGGCCCTATGAATTAGAAAGAGGGAGAGAGAGAGATTGGAAAAGAGTGAAGGTGAGAGATATTTTTCTGTCAAATTATTTACGCCTTGTGAGCCAGAATCTTCATGGTAGATGATTTACTCGTATATTCAATTGCTAGGATTGGTAGAAGGAAATCATATGACGTGCTAATAGCTCTCAAGCCAAATAACATCAACTCTCTCTCTCTCTCTTCTTTCTCTTTTTCCTATTCTTCATTATCTCAACTATTCCTATTGCCATTTTTTTTCTTTATCTCTATTTTTCTCTACTTTTCCCTCTCAACAAACTCAAGCTTGCTCAATAATTTTCCCAAAAAGTTTTTTTTTTCTCTGTCTAATTTCTAGCTAGAGATACCACCAAAAAATGACTACTTTTTGTACTACATTTTACAACAGACAAATTTGTAAAATGTATTTTTTTGTGAGTCTCTTCCTACTTCCCACCGCCTACTGAATATGGCAAGACATTAATAAATTCCATAAATTAGACTACATTTACAAATTATGTAAGAGGCCGTTGTAGAATATAAATAACAATTAACAAAAGTGGAGACTTGAAGCAACACGCTTGTAATTGTGGATTTGAATAACTGTACACTTGTAAAGAAAGACGAGAGAGAGAAAAAGAAGATGAAAAGTTAAAAGGAATCGTGAATGAGGTTGAGAGGAGAAGGGGAGGGGGATAGAAAAATAAAAGTGGAGCAAAAAAAAAAGAAGCGAGGTAGTAGGCTTTTAGCTTGAGAAACATAACTTGTTAATCAGAGAAGAAGAAGGAGAGGCTTTAAAATAGTTAAACTTGTTCTATATGTAAAAATACTGTATCAACATTCATCAAGACTTTCTTTTTTTCTCCTCTTTCTTCATTTTCTTCCATCTTGTTTAAAATATTCTTTCTCTCGATCTCCTTGATTATAAATTCTCTATTTTATTATGCAACAGCTCATTTGACTACTTGCCTTCCAGCCTCATAACAGTTAACTCTAGTCTTACTTTAGTTCAGTGGGCTACACTACCCTCATTTTGTGTACAGATGAAACATTATTTTTCTCCGAATTATTTTCCTCTAAACCCCATCCCTCTCTCTCTCTCTCTCTCTCTCTCTTTCTACAAATTCTACTTGTCTCTTTTATACAAATAACACATGCTAGGTTTTGCTTGGTAATTCAAAGGTATTCCCACAAAAACATGAAATTTACAGAGAAATTTTTCCCAAATTTCCTTTTCTAAAAATTTGTAACATGAACTCTACAGACAAAAAAAAATTAAAGAAGGAAAAAAAGCATGTGTTGGATTATTCATTGTGAATGAGGATTTAAATGGTAAATTTTAATTTCTTTTATGAAAAAAAGTACTCTTGCGAATCCTATGTCCACCAAAATTTTATTCTGTATAGAGAATCCTTGCAAAGATTATAAACGGATGAAGGTTTACACGCAAAATGTTGTCTGTACCCACCTTTTTACATGAGTCAATTTTCTGTATCAATTTGTAGATAAATTCAAGCGGGCAGATAAAAAAATGAAAAAATAATTGTTTTGATTATATTGCAAAAAAAGTCTTTTTAAATTGTAAAAATTAAAAGAATGAAAAAATGAGACAAGTGAGATTGTGGATTTTGCAAGGTCTGTTATTTACAAAAGTGGAACATGAATCGAGAGTGATGCAACAAAGTTTGAATGTGACCTTTGGCCAGTGACTTTTTTTACTTTTACGTAATTTCATCATTATCGCCAATTTATTTCAACCGATTGCCTTTGAAGATTTAAGTGTCCGAGCGGGCATGTGCGCTTGACAAAAGTCGTTTTGTCTTCAGTGGCCTTCAAAAAATTTAGAGAAATGTATGAAATGTCAGTTAGAATCACGGGTACTTAGACAATGAAGAAAGATATGTCCCCTTAGTTTGTAAAATATCAAAGGGCCCCTCTGAACAGTCGTGGAGTCATTTGACTGGACTGACTATGGCCACGTGTTGACAATGGCTGACGTTAAAGAACACAGTAGACTTGATGAAAGTATGGTAGAAAGTAAATGTGGGCTTTCTAATAATTATTGAGAATGTGAGAACAAATTGAGAAGATAAAATTCAAATCAAACAGAATTTCTTACATGGCGTCAACTTTCTATTCTACTAAGCACACAACTCTGAAAAGAAAGCTGTTGTGGCTTTATCATCAGAAAAATCTGAAATTTCAATACTTTTTTCCAAATTTCCTTTATTCAAAAAACAAAGAGGGAAAAAGTATGTGTTATATTATTCATTGTGAATGAAGATTTAAATGGTAAATTTTAATTTCTTTTGTGAGAAAAAGTACTCCAGTGAATACTTTGTCCGCCAAAAATTTCATTCTCTACGGATTATAACGGATGAAGGCTTACACACAAGTGTAATGTTGTACTGTACTTTTGTAACATATTTGACAAATTTTTTTTTTGGTATCAATTTGTAGATAAATTAAAAGCATGTAGATAAAAAGATGAAAAAAAAATAATAATTTTTTTTGATTATATTACAAGAAAGTCTTTTAGGATGAAAAAAAAATGGTGAAAAAAAGTGAGATTTTGGATTTTGCAAGGTTTGGTATTTATCGATGTGGGATATGGGTAAAAAGGAAAATGGAATGGAGATTGAAAATAGGATTTAGTTGGACTTTGTAGCTTCTGAATGAGGGGGAGGGGATACAATCTCTCTGTTTACTCATCCCCAGCTAACTTACAAATTTCACAAAATGTATCCATGTAGCATCAAAACCCTTCGAGATTTTATGCCTGAAAACTTGCTGACGTTCTCCCTCTCTCACACAGATTTAAATTCTCATCAAAACAACTTATAACTATTTTCTCTATCCCATCTCATCTCATCACTTGTCTTCCCCCTTCTCTCTCTCTCTCTGTCTCTTTTTGCCAAGTCCAAAATGTGAAATTTACAAATTCTACTCAGTCATGCATAGAGAGATACGCTTAGAGCTTAAGTTTCTCCATGTGTCTGTCTTGTCTCCATGTTTTTCTACTTTCTCTTACTACCTCCACACACACACACCCCTCACTCTTCCATCACATGACTTTTCTAGGAAACTTGGTTTCAAACTCATGAAATATGGACTATCCCTAATGTTACAATTATTACTTGCCTCTCTTTCTCATCTCCGCCCTCTCAAAAATTGATTTCGCTTTTCTAAATTACTTTCTTTCTCTCTCTCTGTGCACAGTACAGAGAGCAGAGATACGGGAAGAAAATAGTTTGCGTTTGTAGGGAAGGGGAGTATGTGATCCATAAAAAATGAACAAACAAAAAATATTTATGGCTCATAGACAGTCGAAAGTCGAAAGAAAGGAAAGGGAAAAAAAAGTTAATTAATGAATTACGTGAATAACACAAGAAAATTCGTTTCTGTCCATTTTGGCCATTGGATGATTCACGAATGAAAAAAAAGAGGCAAAGTTCAATAGAATGGAAAGACAGGAGTATAATTTGATTAAGATTCTCTTGTTGGTTGATTGGGCGCCCAAGAAGAAAGTCAAAGTAGAAAAAAGGAGCAAACGACAAGAGGAAAAGAGAAGGAGGAGGAGGGGGGAGATGGATACAAGAATTTTCTTGTGTTGAGCCTGACTTTGTGTCCATCCCAAAGTCCTGTTCTGTCCTGTCCTGTCGGGCCTAAGTGATTGGTTGCATTGTAATTTGTAATGGAAAGACAGTCTCCTGTTGTTCTCTTTACCAAGATTGAACTAGCCTTAAATCTCTTCCCATCTCCATTTCTCTATTTTCTATTATTTATACATACATCCATCCACTCTATACTTCCCCACAATTCCATTGTGTTTATACAAACATTCCCCTACATCTTTTGTACATATCCAGCCAAATAAAAGAATGAAAAAAAGCCCCATAACTTTCTTTTTTTTCTCTCTTTCTTCTTCAAAGGAAGGGACATGAGATGTGCATGATGGAGATGTACAGATGAGCGCTACATTAGCGAATATTCTTGTTTGCTACAGCCCTCAGAGAATAAAAAAAAAATCCAGTATTGTCCATGTCTGTATTATAAAAATACATGTCATGTACATATCCATAGAGATCCTTCTTCTTTTTTATCACTTTCTACGGGAAAAAAAGACATTGACTGAGTCCATCGTCATTCACACCAAACAAAATATCTTCAGTTGACCTTGCTTTCTTCCCAAAGAATCTTCACTCCCCTTTCAAAAAAAACATTTTTCTCTCTTTAAATAAAAAGACGCTTGAATCCTACGCCACTTGTATGTGACTATCATATTGGGCTATTTTGAAGGGGGAGGGGGAGGGTTTTTGAGTGTCGGATTTCGTTCTGCTCTCATTCCTAGAAACTATAATCTAGACTAGAGCTCATACTTATGGTGAAGCTCAGATTCCCTCACTAACATGCCTCTACCACCTCTCCCTTTTCCCGCTAAAAAAAAGGTGCGGATGAACCAAGTGGGTTACCGTAAAAGCTCCAATACAAGTCGGGCATCTAATACAAGTCGGGGGTCAGACCCAAAATTGTAAATAGACGTCGGGCACCCAATACAAGTCGGGTCTTGTATTGGATATACAGGGGAATGTACATGTGTGCATTTTCCCTATGTATT
>JAQIVZ010003184.1:0-15432 GCA_034700945.1 Arrhopalites spinosus
AAAATAATTCGAACAAAAAGCCATTCGAATAAAATGTCATTCGAACAAAATGTTTCGAAAATAGTACGTTCGAAGATTCATGCATTCGAAAAAATTACGTAGGACCCAGCAGGGCAAGACTAGAACTAGAATGATTTTAGTATTAAGAATCTATACTGGGAAGAAAATACCAACCAACAAATGACACAGAAAAAAAAAGAGTCTACATATGAGAGAGAAACATGCTGGCAGCTCTCAACCCAAAATTACAAAAGCATCCAAAGGAGAGAAAAAAAAATTACACTGGAGGAAATGGCGCGTGAACGAGACTCTAACATTGATTACTTATGCTAGTGATTGAACTATTATGACTACCTCATATAGCAACACGCACCACACAAGTCACAAGTGTATAGAAAACGAAAAAAAGGAGGCAAGTTATGTCAACTTAATATAAATGTATACAAATTTTCATTGATTAAGATTCTCCTTACTTTCTACTTACAACTTGGCCACAGTACACCACACAGGTATAATATAAGTGTGTGTGTGTGTATTTTCAGAGAATGAGGAATGTGACACGCTAATTTCTGCTCTAAACTATTTTATTTGCACTACAAATTATGTAGTAATGCGTAGGGAATGGAGGAAAAGTCAAAGATTTTAAGTGTAGTATATTTAAAACCTTTGTTGAAATGACTATGAAATATATATCTGTATTTATTTAGTGTATTATATGAGAACATAAATTTGTCAAAGATCAGCCTCAACAGAGTCAATTTGACAGTTCAATGGGTTCCATGATGTAACTTTAGTAAAGGACAAAAAATATAAGAGAGAATAAAAAAAAATAAAAAAAAACATTCTCAAAGGTTATAGAAGCCACCAGTCAAGGAATTCAGAAGAAGTAAAAATGATATTAATTTGAGAAACAAAATAAGAACCAGAAATGAAAATCTATGCAGGATCCAGCCAGATATAATAAATCATTGTCTCCTGCTATCTTTACATGTATCATAGATTATTGTATTCCAAATAAATTAATTACAATCGTCTTAATTTTTGTTTCTAGTATACTAAAAAAGAAGAAAAAGTGTTGTAATATGATAAAATAAAATGGGGGTATATATGATATCCATATAAACATTTCATCACACTGGATTATCTTAAGTATATAAATAAATAGACTAGTTAGTAGTTAAATTCTACAATAACACAACACTACATAAGTAAAGTAGTGACGTAGTATGGAACGGGGAAGAGAGTACAGAGGTTGAAAATTTAAATAGGGATTCTTAACATACACAGTAGTAAGTACAATATATAAAATGTGTAGAAGGGAACTAAACTAATTCGGGCCAAATGTTATGTTACAATAAATAAACAACAAGTGAGGAAGATATGGTAAGTGGCAACTCATACTCGTCATCATCCTGAATATGCTTTAAAGTAAATAAACGTGCAATCATGGGGAAAAAACCCAGATACATGTACGATAGTGAATAGAATAAAAGATCACCTCCTCCTCCTCCTCATCTCTCTGTATCTCCGCCTGTTTGGACAGTCACATGTGTGTGTGTGTGTTGCACGTATTCATTGCAAGCTATAAACTTCCAAGAGTATATAACGGCAAGTTATTTATAAAATTTGAGTCAAACGAGGTCATATATGCAAGACCCTCAACCACAACTTTTACCTATGCATTCTATATATATTGACGATCACAGACGGGGAATAGGGACAGACAATTGCCCTCAAACGACATGATGCATTCATGCAACACTTGTGACTTATACACATTATGTCTTTTTTTATCAAAAAAGTACCAAACCATAATATACATTACATATTATGTAGAGACAGAGAAAAAAAGAAAAAGAAAATTCTACAGAAATTCCATTGCTCACATGATCAAAAGACACACTTTGATCATGAGATGAAGTCAGTGGGTACATTAACTTAAAAATCCACAAAGAAAAAGAAGAAGAGAAATTCTATGAAGAATTTCTTTCAATTTAGTTTTACTTGTCATTTAAAAAAATAATAAAAATAAGATTGCATGACATGTGTACTTAATAATATATATTAAGGACAAAAACAAAGTTTGAAGGAAGTTATTAAAGGGAAAAAAAGAAGAAAATTAATGGAACATAAATACGCCAAGTTGAATAAAATATACATATAATACAGAGAGAGAGAATAGGAACGGAAGGACGAATCATGCTTTTTTCAAGGCAAATTTTTTTTTGATACCATATTTGATTATTTTGTCGTTCTCTCTCTGTCACATCATAAAGTGTACTATGAATTGAATAGGCATTATAGAGTGAAGGTTTTTTTTGTCTTGTATGGACTCCAATGACGGTTAGGTCCCACCAACATGTACTTATTTATAAGTACACATAAAATACTTGTTCACTAATGCCAAAACCAACTAGAGGCAAATTACATCATCACCTTGCTAATAATATAACAAGGAGATACAGCTTAAACATCTGTATTTGTAGTGTCAGAGAGAGAGTCCAAGTTTTTTTTCTGTTTTAAAAAGAATTATTTAGTATTTAGTTAATTTTCTATTTATAATGTTAGTTCAATTATATCCTCATTCATTATGCACTGATTATCAGATGACTAATATGCTTATGTTGTATAATATAATCTGTCTGGTTTAATAGTTTGAATAATAAATAAATAATAAAAAAACATTGAATGACACGCACCGACAAAAAACGATCCATTCCTAAGTATCTTTACATAATTATGACTCACATTATTCAAATTGACACAAATGATGAGTCAAAATTCCAGAGTACTTAAATTTTAACACAAAACAAAACAAAATTCCACTAAGGTCACATTCACAAAAACTCTAGCTAATTTTTTTGAAAAAACTTACTGTTGTCGCCGACCCGACAACTTTTCGTCGGATGATGATCCAGGTACTTGTACTCGAAAGAGTCAATATGAAGAATTACTTCATCATTTAATTAAGGTACATTCCAGACGATGAGAAAATTGATGGGGTGGAATGCATCAATTATTATTCACAAAACAGATGGAAAATGAACAAGACACCAATAGACTTCTTGACAGTTGATTTCAAAATGAGATTAAGATGAACATTAAATATTTCCTTCCATGTACTTAGTACTTACGAATTGTCACTATATAATTTTAACAAAAAGAGAAATTAATAAAAAAATATTTGAATTAAAATACTTAACACAAAAAGATAATCAACAAAAATAAATCACTTCAAGTGTAAATTACTACAAATGTAGAGTGGAAATATTTTTACATTTTCCTTTCAAGTTTACTAGATTGTACAAAATAAATTATTTAATCACTTTTAAATATTATTGAAGAAGAAGACTCACTAAAACTTGTTTCCACTTTTTTCAAGACAAGTAAAAATAAGAAGGAGGAAACTAACACACAACCATCGTGGCAATAATGAGATGAAGTTTTTTATGTAATGAGGTTGGCTCCCTTCGGGGTGCACCTGTTCTTCAATCAAGTTACCTTGACTGTGTTCTACCTGATTGTCCCCCCAGAATTGTGCCTTGTGCCTTTGTTGCTCCAAAGCATGAAAATTCCCCCCCCCCCCACACTATATTTGCGCGTATTCTGTCGATCCTCATATTCCTCAAATGAACGGTCATCACGAAATTCGTAAAGAATTAAAAGGTCACCCTTTGACCCCTTCCCTTAACTTTTAGTTGTCCAAAATATTTTTCTTGAGTTGCGATATAGTACTATAGTACCCATGATATATACTTTGATATTTTAGCATTTTTTACTCACACGGTCTGGATTTGAAGAAATGACCCCAGGTGACCTGCTGAGGTCATTTTAAATTGTTCTGTTTCAAAAAAATTGAAAAAGTCTTTATTGACTTTTTTGGTTTTTAACTTAACTGCGTCTTTGTAGTAAGTACTTTTCCACCGGAAATTATCCGCACAAAACTTTCGTGTACACCGTGGGATAGGCAAAGTAGGATTGTCAGGACGGTGTAGCATACTTTAAATGTTCTTGTTTTGTCAACGTAAACCAACGTAAACTTTATTAAAGTTACAAGTTAACTTACTTTTCAAGTCTTTTAGCCTGAACTAAAGTTATTGTTGCACTTTACAGCCTTTATTTTTTCTTTTTTATTAGGCCATTCTAAAAAAGTGCTTTAACAAATTATTTTTTTTTGTACATGGTGTAACTTCAAACTTACTAAATACAAAAAAGGAACAAAACCATAAAGATTTAATATAACTGACTTTTGTTAAGTAACTAATATTTCATGGCCCAAAATCCTACATTACACACACATCAGTAATTTTTTCTATATTGTGGTAGGATAAGTAAACATTACAAAACTAATTTTTTGAGATTAAAAAACCACACAAGAAATTCTGAATTTTTAATAATTCTGTTTTTTCAAAAAACTTTTTTGAACTTTAAAGTTAGTTAAATATAAGCCATATAGTTTTTACAATGACTTCTTCGTCTATCACTCATTCAATACCAAAGTCAAATTCAGATAGTTCCAAGGGTCAAGAGAAAGTCAACGATGACAATCGTCTTTGGATCGGAAATTTGGATCCAAAATTAACCGAGTAAGTCTAATTTATTATTTAAATTTTCTCCTTTTGATTTATTATATACCAAGCTTAAATTATAATTCATTATTTTATACGTAACATACGTTTATGAGTTTGTGACTGACTTGTTGTGTTTTGTCAATTTACGGGTTTCAACTTTTGAACATAATACAACGCTTTGGACCCATCGAAAATTTTGACTTTTTATTTCATCGAGCCACAGGCGTACCCAGAGGATATGGTAAACTATTCTTGATTATTCTTTTTAAATAATATCAAAATGTATTAACATTTTAATACTTGCATATCTTGTGTAGCATTTGTTACCTTCAAGACGACCACTGGAGCTGAAAATTGTTTACAAAAGCTTAATGGAAAAAAGATTTATGATCGTACAACCTCAGTGAGATGGGCAGCTCAACAAACTCAATTCGGACAGGGCGTAAGTTTATCAATCAGGATTATTTATCAATTTATTAAATTAAAAATCATATGTGAATCTTTTCAGGATGATGAAGAAAAGTTGCGTCAAAAGTTACCAGCCCTGGGTATGAATGTTCAACCAGAACCAACGATCAGTAAAGAACGAACAATTAGTGCAATTGAAGCAAAACTCAAAGCAATGGAGAAGGAAAAGGATCAGTACAATAATTTCAGTCTCACTAATAAGTCAGGATCCTCGTCATCTTCCAGACCTCAGCATAATATTGTGCACAATTATCCATATGCTTCATCAAAGCCCCCAACTTACCGTCCTCATTCCTATGATTCCAATAGGATACGGAGCAAACCTTACTCGAATCGTGGTAGAAAGCGTTTCTAAACCAGCAACTTATACTAGTTTATTTTTATTACTTTTAAAGAAGAAAACCATTACAGTCTTCATCAATGTACTCAACGATACATTGTATTTACTTGTCATTCTTTTTTTCCTCTTTAGCCTGAATTTTTATGAGAACAAAGTTAATGAGGCTAGTTTTGAGTCTCAAGAGTTCGTAATATACTGGAGGACCTTAATTTATTCATTTCGTCGAAAGAAACAGTACGATGTGCCACTTTTTGAAAACCGATTATACTCCTCAAAGCATTAATTAATTTACTTTAAATTATTTAAATTGTTTTTTTTCCAACTTGTATTTATTATTATTATTGTTGCAACTAGCCTGGATTATCTCACACTATTCAGGTGCTATACAGATGTATAATATTAATTATTTCTAGATTTTTTTAAAAAAATATTTTAGTCTTAATTTCTTCTTGTAATCTTTAAAAATTATATAATGTGTAATAGCTATTACTCTATTATCTTGTATTTTTTGTAAAATCTGATCTGCCAATGTTCTCACTTTTACTTACAACTTGTAAGTTACAAGCAGTACGGGAAACCAGCTGGTATCTCAATAAAAATACGACAATGCAATATGAAAATGCAAAACGTACGAAAATGCAAATGACTTGCTTGTTATAATTTTGACATTTTTTTATTCATGGATTTCGAGACCAATTAAAATTTCATATTATTTCATGAAATTAGACTCTTGTTCCATTTGACTCATACAAAAAAATAAAATGGTCTTACAAAATTGGAATATCGCAAAAATTCGACTCTCAAAATGGGTCTTCACTGAAGACTTCAGTAGCATATTAGTCTAAAGTGTTTAAGAGTTTTCAGACTCCTTAAACCTGCAAAAAACATTATCAAAACATTGGGGTAAGTGTTTTCTTTCTGTAGATTCTCGTATTTTATAACTGAATCATAAAAATGAACTTACTTGCACTTTGGACATGTAAAGAACACTGTTTGACCCTCATCTGCTGATCTGAGCTGAATAGTTGCATATGTCATTTTATCATGACCACATTGTTTACAGTCCCGACTAACTGTTGGTCCGTCAGCTATGGTGTCATTCTTCCTCTCTAGTTAATTAAGGTAAGTATATTTAAGTCAGAAATATGACAAGACAAATTTAAATTGACCATGTGCACATTGATGATATGCAATAATCATGATGTTTAATTTACTTACTTCTACGTTTGCTGCTATACACATTGCGGTCATTGAAATGGACTACATACGATGATGTCTCCAGAATTCCATATTCTATAATAAAAAAATCAAAAATTAAAACTATAGTAAGCAAATATTTTTTGAAAAAATTTAATTCACTTTTCAAAGTTTTCAAGCATGTTAAAATAAATACTAGTACATTACCTTCTTTTCTAATTATTGGAGCCTGACATACAGAACACTCATTGTCTGTTGGTTTTCCTGTACGAACAGCAAGAATAGACCCACATAGATTACAAAATTCTGGACCACTTGTGAAGATTTCACGGATTGTCGTCATTTTTGATCCAAAATTTTTGGACCAAAAATTATAAAAAATCAGCAAGAATGATGCAGGAGATCTCCTTTACACCGCGAATGTTTGAAAATTCCAAAACAAAAAAAATTAAAGTTAATTTTAGTTAAATATCTGCATAGGATGTCTCAGCCAAGTGGAACGGCGACAAGGTCTCTACCTCAAGGAAAAGAACAATTACTTAAAGCATACAACAAGAGATTAAAAGACAATGTCAAGTCTATTGGTGATAATTTTGGAGGTAATATTTTTGTTTATCTAATTTTTCGACAAGGTACTTTTTTAGTGAGAATTATCTATTAATTAAATTAATGTACGTTTTGAATGCAGAAATAATCAAACTTGCTCTGATTGAAAATGAGGGACAAGTCACACGAGCCACACAAGCAGATGAGGACCATTTCGAGATGACCGTGAGGGCAGCAAACATGGTTAGTTAGTTATTTACCGGGATTTAACGTTGTGCCTACTGTCATGATTTTAAAAACATTTGTCTGTTGTTGTTCAAAAGGTTCGTGCTGGAGAAGCTCTAATGAAGCTGGTAGCAGATATAAAACAATATTTAATTCTCAACGATTTTCCATGCGTCAATGAAGCGATCTTACAGAATAGTCGCCTGTTTAAACAAAAACAAATTGAATGTGATAGAAAGTTAATGACATTACGGGATGACATGGCTGCTGAGCTCCAGTAAGAAGAGTTTACGTTATTATTTCATTCTTTACTTTTAGAAATTTAATTGCCAGTGGTACTATGTAGAAGAATAGTCATTTGTATCTTCTAAAATGCAATTTTTACTTTATTTTCATGTTCCGGCTACTCCCTTCGTATGAATAATTCCATATTTGCTGTTTGATGAACTGAAACTAGTGATTTGGAAGAAGAACATTACTCCTCCTCATTTAAATAAACATGTTTATACTCAATACTAAGTTTTGTAATTTTTTGTATCAAATATTTTTTTCTCGTCTTTATTCAATTTTGCAAGTGTCGACATTTAAGAATTTATATAAATATATAATATTACACAGCAAACAAAAAAAAGATGTCTGTTTAAATATTAAATATCTTACATATACATATATAGTCTATATATATATATAAGTTTACTCAGAATAAGATTTTACTTTTTTTTTCTCTCTATACACAGTATGATACACTTTTGCTAAAAATATTATTATTAATTTTATTATTAATTTATTTATGATGATAAGTCGTATTCCGTTATTGCAATCGCAATGGTATTGTAAAGTTCGTTTTATTTATTATATAGTACTACAATCATAGGCACTAAGTAAAGCACGAAAGGAAGTTTTTTTTTGCGATATTTGTTTTCTCTATAAAATATTATATTAGTAGTAGTAGCATGTCTTCTAATGAACGTGTTTCTTCAAAAGAGAATGTCAGCTCCCATTTCATTACTCCACGTTGTGGAGCCCTCATCAGGCTTCAAATAATCCTCAATGAGTTCATTACTGTTATCTTCTTTTTTAGTATTTGACTCGGGTGACTTGTTGCGGTTATTGAAATTTCCTAGTTGGTAGGTCTTTCCAGTTTTACTTGGTGTGTAGCTTCCCAATCCACCTAATTCATAAGAAGGAAAATGTCATAAATTATATAATTTAGCCAAGTTTTCTTGTTTCCTTCAAAGAAACGAAATATTTCATATTAATTGTAGAAATTAAATTTTTTTGACTATAAAAATAACTTTGATAGTAATTCATTACATGGTTAATGAAGAAATTATCAAGTAGACTATGCAATATTCATAATATAAGCAATGGACGTGATTTTAAAAATTTCTGTGCCTAGTCTCTACACAGGATAAACATTAACCACGAATTTGCATCACGCACAGAAATAATAATTTTCCTCATTTTAATTATTAATCATAATTTATGATTATCTTATATTACAAAAAAAGAAGACAAGCACAAGAATTTAATTTATTTACCCCCAGAAGAATTGAGTATATTTGGACTTTTGTGACCTAGCAGCGTGTCCTTGGTACTGTCGTTAGTGTCATCATCTCCACTACCCAGAATGGATGCTTCAGACGGATACTCAAATGTTGTTGTTGCATCCTCATTGAACGATATATTCAGCTAGAGAGAGAGAGAGAAAAAAAAATACAATGAATTAAAATTTCACACCAATGTTATACACAAACAAACTATGCTGACACTATGACATACAGGAATTGGTATACTAAATACATAGGAATTCAGATCAAGATTTTCCCACATATGATAAAAACTACAAAATTCCTATTGTATTTATAAAGAAGATGAATTAATGGACAATACTGTGATACGATTAACTGAAGCATAAAAATATATCACTTATGGCGAGTACAGTTACATATTATTATGTGTGCATGGTCATTTAATCTAATTAATAACATCCGGCACAGAATGAATGATAAACATGTGTTTGGACATTGTACATAATAATTTAACCGTTTAATAAAAAAGGGGGTAAGAACTAACTACAGTTATCTTCTGGTTTACAAAAACAAAGAAAATAGTAGCTCACCTTTTGTGACTTTGGTTTCTTTTGAATTGAGCTTCGTCCTGAAAACAAAAAAACAAATAATTTAATAGATTTGGTCAGTTTTATCTGTCTCAAAAAAACGAACAGAGCATATTGTTGTGGTTTTTAACCCATTTGGTCTAACACAAAATGTTTATGTAAGCAAAATAATTTCACTGTAACGTCGTAGTAATTACCATTAATTATCACATTAGCTCCTTCAAATTGTATAAATCTGGCATCTACATGATCATCCTCTGACCATCCCGGACCTTCACCATCATCATCTTGTGACTCGTCCGTCACTGTCCCACCCAAAGTAATTCTACAATGAAGACCATCATCTTCAATGTAGTCTGGAACTTTTTGTCGATTTGTAAAATTAAAGACCATTTGGGAACCATTGCCATTATTTGTCTGTTGAGCTAATTTTTGCTTTTGATGAGCTCTTAATTGGGATTGTTGTTGTTGGGCTTGCTCCTTAGTCCCTTTACTACTTGGTTCTACAGATGAAGTAACAATTGGAACTGTGGAAGGAGCAGGTTTTGGTACAGTCTGCTGTTGTTTTGCATTGCTTTTTTGGTCTTTTTTCTCAGTCTTGGATTCATTATTGGTCTTGTTGTGGTGGTTTGAAATGTTCATTTTATGATTAGAATTACTATTATTATTATTTGAAGTCGTCGTGGTTCCATTGGATAAAATAATTTCGGAATGTTCACTTTGTTTGGCTACTGGTTTTAAGGAGATTTTTTGAAATTCCATAATTTCTTTCTGTTCCTTATTCTCTTTATCAGATGGTGGTGTTGGGGATGACTTTTCTATTGACATGGGAATGTTTTTGGAATTGGAATTTCCATTTGGAATGAGGCCATGTGTTTGAACTATTGAAGGTGTGGTTGTGCTGTAAGACGAGGACTTGCCATAAATTAAATTCCCATCATAAGGCTCTTCTTGTGGTGACTTAGCATTATCAATGGAATTATTCGTACAACTTTCAGTCATTTTCCCTCCTCCTCCTCCAGTCTTGCTATTATTATTCACAAGGAAGAAATTTTTGGGTGAAGATGTAAAGAGTGGTTTAGGACTCAATGGTGGCTTGTTGGAATGTTGATGAAGGAATTTATTCAAAGGAGTACTTGCACTGTTGTGACTACTACTATTATGATTATTATTGTTACTACTTTGAATGGGTGACACATCAATAGACGAAATCTTTTTAGGGCCTAAATTTTCTGTATTCACTTTTGAAGAGGTGGATGATATAACACCATTGGGTGTAATCACAGGTCCAGGTGTTGGAGTAGAAGTAGTAGTGACGGTAGGCCGAATCACACCAATCTGTATCTGTTTGTTTGGAGAGATACTATTATGATTTGCGACGAAATTATTATTTGGTGATTTATTGGGACTAAAATTTGATGATGATGACGAAGTAGAACCATTTACAATAAAATTCTTATCCCTCTGGAATGACTCTTGTTGCTGCTTGTTAGTACTGGTAAACTTTTGGTGTGCTGTTAAATTATTTGATCCTTGAGCCATCAAGTGGTTTTTATTCTGATAAGAACCATTTCCATCAATCTGTCCATTCATCATTGTCGTGTAACTTGTTGTCGTAGTTGGTGACGGTAATGGTGACGAGCTGGGTGAAACACTTGATGATTTACTCAAACGTAGAGCATGACCCACCTTTTTGATACCACTAATCAACAGATTATTTGGAGACCCTTGGTTATTATTATCGTGATTTTTCTCAAAAATTCTGGCTGTTTCACAAACAATATTTGGTGGGGGGAGCTCATGTTCAGGTGATGTAACACTTCGCACACGATTTGACTCACTAGAGTTGCCACTGTAGCCGTGATTATTATTCAAATACAAGTGCTGCTGTTGCGAATTGTACTTATCGTCAATGTAGTAATTATTCTCACTACTACTCCCTCCATTAAACGAGCTAATATTAGCTCGTGGTTTTGAAACTTCAATTATTACCACGTCTTCCTTTGGTGAGACCACAGTACGAAATTTCTCCAGTATTTCCTTTTTCTCGTCTTCTTCTTGACGACGATGAAGTGGACGATGGAGTGCATCCACACTCCGTGCTCTTTTCATACGATCCTTCCTTGTATTATACTCGGAATAAGCTGCTCGACCCCGATTCATTCCAGGATGATGATGATGTAGGCCACCATTATTATTATTACTATGAATAATCATATTATTATTATTTTCGCTTTCACCCCCACTAACACCACCCCTCCTTCCACTATCCATCTCATCCTCATAATGGTAAGGCACTGGACTTGGTGAGTCAGAACTTAATTGTTCTGAAGACACTGAATCAAGGCAATTTTCCAAACTAGTCGATCTTCTTAATGTTGGTCTCCCTACACTTTGTCGTAGAGCCAAACTTTGGTATCTTGACCTTAATTTTCTTACAATCCCTGGTCTATAAAATCACAAAAAAACAACAAAGATACAATTAATTTTTAAAAAACCAAAAAAATATTTTTTCATATAGTTTTACTTGAAAATATTTTCCCCTTAATTATGCTGTACTGTATACTACAAAATTATACTTGATCACAAATGTTTGAAATTAAAATGTATGAACATACCCATACTCAAGTATACTCTCTTCTGCATTTTTCTCCTTCATTTCGTCTTCGTCCTCGGTTACCTCGTCCCGAATTGGTGCTGATTTTTCTATTAACATTGTACAAGAGAGAACATAACAAGAAGATTATTAGGACAGACGTCGTTGTCAAATACACAATCCTTCATCACACTCCTCTCACTCACATCAACAAACACACTCTACAACGACACACAACAAAAATTCCAATTTAGAGAGACATGTAAAATTAGAGCAGCCAACGACTCTTCTGTCACTTTTTCTCAAACTTGATTTTTTTCACTCTCCTCCTTGTACTCCATTAACAGAACACCAAAAAACTAATGTCGCACACAATATAAAAACAAGAGCAATAATAAACTACTACTGCCACTTTAAAAAAATCGAAAAGATGTTGTGTACAATCATATAAAGTCTGTGTTATAGTATACTTAACAGAGAGAGGATTAGGGAGAAAATCACCAAAAATCCACATGAAAAACTTTCACACGTTTTTACTCAACCGCAAAAAAGGGACTCCCCCTCCCCCTTGAAAAGTACATAAAATAAATAAACTTAGTTGAGCTAACAACAAGAACAACGAGGATGATGAAGACGACGACGACATCAAGAACACAAAAATTCTTATTTTAACTACTATGACCGTAGTTTTCAAGTACTAAAATAACAATACTCACTGTCAATGTGTATGTGTGTACACAACAATGAAATCATGGACTCACGGAATCTAATACATAGATTTTCTCTCTGTAATTTTGTCTCCATATACTTTTAACATTCAGTAGAGAAAAAAAAATCACTTTGAGCCCAACCCACAAAGATTATATACATAGAAATAATTCTTTCCTCCCTTGAATTAATCGTAGTACTATTATGAGCACAAATATATATATATATATACACTTTGAGAGAGTCAGTAACAAAATTTAATTAATAGATCCCAACTGTAATAATGGAGTACATACAACAAAGCCAATGTAAACTAAAACAGGAGACACTGACAACCACCACAACAATCAAAGGAACTACAAGGATGACGAATGACAAAACGAACCAACGACAAGAAAACAGGGACACACTTTGAAATAGCAAATAACAACAGCAAACTCTTCTCTAGTCTCTCTCTCTCTCTCTCTATTTGTAAAACTTTATATAGTCTACAAACATTATTATAATAAAACTTTGTAACTCTTTTTTTCTTACAACTTGTGTCTTGTCTGTGCTTGGTGACTTGACTAATACATGTACACAGGTATATAAATGTTAAGACAAAACGCGAGCACAACAAATAAAATCAGAACACAACAAAACAATGTTTAAATTGAAGATAAATTCTTGTAAGTAGTAGCAGTAGCCACAGAATTAAAAAGACAAGAGAAATAGAGAGGATAGACAGAAACACAGAGAGGAGAGAGCTTGTCGTTACAGCTGCTATACTTTACTACGGCTTCTGTTCTTCTCTGAAACTGAGAGAGCAACGTGTACCATGAGAGAGAGAGAGAGAAGAAAGAAACAGTTCCTGATCCAAGCAGTGCACGGATGTGAAATAATTGAATGCATGCAAATGTAACAGAGAGGATACCAAGTGAGAAGTATGTACATGTACAACTATTACATAGAGACCACTGACGATAGATTCACTACATTTACTGTACATATATATAATATATAGATATATATGCAGCAAAAATAAAGGTAGCTTGGCTCAATTGACTGCAATAACAGGTGTATGCCGTTGATTCTCAGGTCGTTTTTCATGCCCAAGTACTTACTTGCATTTTACGTTCATAGTAAATAATAGTTAAGGTATACGGAAAAAGTCAGAAAAGAGAGGAATGTAATTGTACGTGCACCACCGTGCTCAAAAGAATAAGCTGCTGCTGCCAAGCAATTTACAAACTCTCTTGACTATATAGAAAATACAACACACACATATACACACAGAGTACTCAGATTTGTTTGGTTAAATGAAGGAACCGTTAGTCCTTCTCTCTCTCATTCCTCTCTATCTTCACTATAAAAGATTTGCTTCGTTGAGTCTTACCGGTTCGAATGTAAGCTGATGAGGACGGGGTTGGGTCAACAACCTTCCCCTGTTCCCTAGCCATCTTCATATTTGTGGTCATCCCTCTCTTGACCATTGTCCGTCTTCCTTCTTCTTGTTCTTCTCCTCCTCTACTACCATTACTAAGAATGAACACGTCCCCCCCACCAACACAGTCACTACTGCCGTTGTCAGAGTCCAAAGAAGTTGACCAGATGTTTCTCGCCACTTTTCGATTTCGGGCTAGGAGTTCAGTTGCCCAGGGTGGTTGTCGGGAGTCAACATCCATATCTGCATCTGTTGCCACTTTGTTCCAATCTAAACGCCACTCTCAATACTATCTGCAAAAAAAACAACAAAATATCATGATATAAATAATCACTATTCAGTTTTCATCAATGCGGAGGAGAGTGCAATTAAAATGTAATTATCAGAATTATCTATATGTTCAACCCAATCAACTAACTAGCAATCTCCACACAAATACATACTACCTTTTACCTTACCTACCTATATATGGTCACTATATCTTGGTTATCATCCTCAAAAAAAACAAGCAAAACTTGTATAACATCGTAAATGTAATCTATAAAAAAAACTAAGCCTGAGTTGAGGTATTATAATCCATATTCCATATTACATGTATTATAATATTATTCACTATAATATATAGGACATGGGCATTATAACAATGCAGCACAAGAATCTTAAATCTACTTTTAAAAAATTCCAACTTTTTTATACATAAAATATTATATTCTTTTACCGTTGCTACGTTTCAAAAAAACGCAAGCGCTACAGGTATTTCAAGCTAAAGCCGATTTCAATAATAATGGGACAAGTAAACTTTTCATTCGGGTTCTTCTTCTTTTTTTTCTTTCCTTTCTCACACACATGACATGTATACATATAATCATGTTATTTACAAAAATGCATACAAAAAGAAAAAGGCAATCCAACTCCACATGTTTTTCTTTTACTTCTCCCCCCTCTTTACTGGCCTAAACCTCTCTTTCACTTGAAAAAAACAGAGAATGCAACTTGTTCTCTATATCTTTCCTCAAAATCTTGATGAGATTGGGGAACAATAATAGTAAAGTATTGTACAGTGTGTCCAATTGTCAGTCTACATGGTTTCTTATGAGGGCACTATTTCCCTAGTTTCGACATGTTAAAAGATTAAGAGGAGGTAGTTTTAAATGTTTGTTTGGGCTTGAAGTCGAGATAAAAATTGTCCACGAGGACTGCAGGGGTCTCCCCTTTTTTGTCTTAAGACGTCAATGATGG